>CAJQUN010000585.1:0-302825 GCA_907163345.1 Haberlea rhodopensis
CACCAATAGAAACTAGGTGGAATTCGTTGTCAATATGTTGATGCTATGTTACCTGACAAAAATAAATTTAACTCCATTTTATAATTCATATCAAATGCTGAAGCGGAGGAAGTATTTTATTTGACTAATAGATTTGGGAATTTGTTGAAAATTGGGTATCATTGTTAGGACTTTCAGAAGCGACGAACCGCTTCTCCGGTGTTACTTATATCCAATTCCGTTTATTTTCTTCCTTTAGTATTTAAAACCATGTTTTGATATTTTATAGAATGTAAGGACCCCAAGCCCTTAAAACCTTGATTAGTGTATTAACCACTATGTGTGGTACATGCTTTCTATAAAATGTCATCGGGAAGCTCTGATGATACTTAATCATTGCCTGTCAATAAAAGACTCATATGTTTGCCCTTTACCAACCCCTTGGTGCCACTTTCACATTGTAACCTTTTACAAAAATTTGGGGCAGAGTCTCCCCCATAAATAGAGCTATCCCAAAAACAGAGTACAACACATAACAAATTCCCCGTCCAGGGAACACATAATACTCAACAGAAGCAGTAATACAAGTAGATTCCCAGGCCAGGGAAGACACCACACATACGTCAACAAAAGTGGGTTCCAACACCCACATAATACACCAATGACTCTCATATCATGCTAGCATTCACCTAATTGCATGCAACCTTAAATGAAAGAGGAAAGGCTCATGCCTTTATATACATCCATATACAAGTATAATCGTGCTCACTGCGAGCATCATGAATATGAATATGTATAAATCCTCAGTTATATATAGGTACTCTATACGATACCGTGCTCCATCAAGCCCTGGTACCACGATCCTGGGAGTACCTCAAATCACACAGCTCGAGCTCAGCTCCATAAGCCATCGATGTACCTGTCCACCTAGTCCCAACAGAGACAAGCCCCCAACGGGGTGAGCATACCATACACAAATCCCATAATCATAATAATGAATTCATAATTTACAACAAAGGTAAATGCTAATGAATTTAAATGATACTCCCTGGATGCAACATCCTCATCCGGGATTCCGTGTACTGTCCCGGTTCTCACAACATCAAACTCATCAAATCTCATAAATCAGTAAATCAACACATTGATTTACACATCGCATGCCTGATCCCTCGAATATCAACATATAGTGATTACAAATTCATTAAACATGCAATTACAGGATATCACAATATCTAATACTGATTTCACAACCTTGCTATCAATCACAGATAGCTCAAATGCCTTAGCATTTATTTTACCAATCCTTCATTATACTTAGACATCTCAAGTGTCTATAATGAATACATGAGTCTACAAACCTAGACATCTCAAATGTCTCATAATGAATACATGATTCTACGAACCTAGACATCTCAATGTCTTACGAAGAATGCATGATTCTACAACCTAGACATCTCAAATGTCTCATAATATAGTCATATAAACCAGTACCCCATATATCAGCAAGAGTCATCCTACTCTAGTGTCACGCACGCTACAAGCGGCGATATCAAGATTTGGGTCATTCCTTGGCTATATCAACATATATGATAAACCATACGCAAACATTCAATGCAATCAAAAACACCTTATGCATTCACATATATATATAATGCTCGTACGTCGCACGTACCTTAAATCTCCGAAGTCCGAGCCAAGCCTTGCTCGAGTTCCATGCCCCGAGGAATGATGTGCTAACACGATAAATAATTCACAATTATTTACGAACATGTAACCTATGCTCAAGCACACCCATATCCCTCACAACATTGTCAATACACGACAATTATCCTCTTAAAAGACCCGGGGCAGGGTACATGCAGGGAAGGAAATAAATGAGACAATCGAAATTTGTTCAAGAATGCCCTACAAAAATCGAACCTTAATCTCACAATTTCGAACCCAATAAATACCATAATTCATCTAAAATGTCAATTAATCAACCCATAGCATGAAATCATCCCACATGCCAACCCCCAAATTCGAAATCCAAAGCCCTAATTCGAATCCAATTCTTCAATTCCGAACACAATCAAGCATTATAATGCGTCAACAACATGAATTAATCAATCCATAACAAGATCACCACAACCCTTCCAAAACCCCCAAAATCGAACCCATTTCATGCACCCATCCAAAAAATCGAACCCAAGCCAACGAAAATCGAAATCATTCGAACCAATAAATCACAATTTGGCAGGGAATCACATCACAAGCATGAAAAGGGGTTAGGAAGGTTACCCAACGAAATCGGAAGAAATCGGACGAAAATCGAAGAACCCTAACTTTTGGGGATCGACGCATTCCAGCCAAATCGAACGAGAAACGCGACGAAACTTCCATTGGCAGAGGGAAAGGAGCGCCTCGTCGAGACGAAGCCGGCGGCGGGTCGCACGCGCCGACGGCGGCCGGACGGCGGCGGGCGGAGCGCTTTTAGCGCGGGCAGCTGTTCGTACGGGAAAGGGGGCCGCGCGGGAGAGAGGAAAGTAAAGGGGTTGATGATTTTTTTCTTAAAATCTTGGGTTCAAATGGTATTTATAGCAAAAATACCCCAAAAATTAATAGCCCCACAAATACATCATGATTCCTTAAAAATCATCTGTTTTCAAAAACTCTCTCTCTAACTCCAAAATCCCCTACCGGTGCTCACCCAGCACCCGAGATCCGAGACACATTAAAACCCAACTCTTAGGTTTTACACCGTAATGTGAATACAATCTCAACCTCTGGATCCAACGATCCCAACTGCCCAAATAAACGAGCCCAGAAGGCCAACACCTCGATTAATCCCAATCGCCACGTAAAACCACTTTAGGGATTATTAATACTACGGGATTAACACCTATAATCCCTGGTCATCACAATATCCCCCACTAAAAGAATTTCGTCCTCGAAATTAGCACTGGTGTATCACGTAACACCCAGGCTGCACAACAACATGAAGCCATACCATCGATTCCTGACCATATCAGAATCGTATTAATAAACGCGAGGATACTTACCTCTCATCTAATCTCTGAAACAGAGCGACATACCAAAAACCAACATAACACCCAAGAGGTAAAACGTACCTCGATGCGGGGTCATCCCAAAAGTCAGCCTCTCATGACTGCAAATCAACCATTACGACTGTAGATCGGACAGTCATCCTTCGTTCTAATACAACAGTACGAACACGTCCCGAATGACACCTCAACCGTAAGAACGTTGACCTCGTGTCAAACTCTGGAGTGGAATAGACTTCCAAATCCATCATAACGTCAAGAGCGTCAGCACAACTCAACGCTAACAGTCCAAAAGCAGTTAGTCAACTGAAACTGCAAGGATTCGAATCGCTCTTGATTCTATCGTAGATATCATCCAATGATATTTTACTATGACTTACGATGTCTAACATACATCGTTACGAGGAAACACTAGTACAACCACGGTGTACACATACCAAACCTGGTTTCCACTTTCAAACTTCCTCCATCGAAGGAGTAGTCGCCTCATTGCAACTTAATTTGGGCAACTCACGGCCACAAATTCAAACAAAAGACATCTCACAAGATGTCCACCTCCGGATGTTCCAAGAATCACGTTCTGATCATAAATAACAACCGAGACTTCCGCAGAGTTTACATTTCTTAAGGGGCATGCATAAACCCATTGCATCCTCAACGCTTGTGTCGTCAGCGACACTCAACCAATCCGAAATCCTGCCATCCCTTGTGAAAATCCTCGGATTTAACAATCCAAACTTGGGAAGGCTGTCGCATAACTCGAAGGAAAACACCAATAAGGGAAATACCTTAACCCTCACAAGAAAATCCCTCCTCTCAAGGGAGTCAACTAACTTCACGATTATTCCTCATAATCATCGTGCCATGGAGATTCCCAATCTCAAGGTGTTCCATATCTCACATCAGAGATTTAACATCCAAAAATAGCATAACTCTATGCTTAACAGAGAGGAAATCAATAACTGGCATCCGTATACTCACCGGTATACCTGCCTAAGCACTGACATCACATGCATACTCAATGCACTCGGCTCGGGTATCTAACCTATATCCCTAAGCCCCAAACACAACCGTCAATTCTGAGTCATTCCTTACCTCAGTGGAGGATGAAAATCGACGATTAACAATACACGGTGTGATTCCCAAGATCAACACCACTTGCACCAACTTACCGAATCTTTTAAGATTCCCAAATAGGTATAATACTACCTCCTTCCTCGCAAGGGAAATGCCATCGAACTCGAGATCCACAAGTCTCGAACCATCGTTCGGAAAAAACTGGATACAATAACAACCCATTGTATCCCAATACACGGGTTCCTTTAGATTGAGTCAATAACAACCTGATGACTCTCTTGTTGGTACTCCAACATCCTGAGCTGTCCCCAGACAAGTCTCCAAGATTCAAACATAAACGTATACACGTTCAGCGAGGCACGAACAACCTTAACCTCAATGACATGGTGACTACTAGAGTCCACCACAATCCTCATCGTATCACCTTACGATTTGCCAAACTTGGTTCCAACGAGCAGTGTGTAACGGCTCTAGCAAGCCCATCATGGTGCTACACAACACGCGGCAGACAACCTAGTCTCTGCCTCTTTAGGTTTACCTCAAACCTACCAATAAGACGGACGTTTCCACATGGTATAACATACTATGGGAGAAAAACTCAATAGAGTAGTGGGTCTTTATCCAACATTCCTCAATGCCGATACACCCTGACAACCCAATGTCCCTATGTACTTAACATAACCTGATCCTACTCCCTTAGGACCCATCCTACACCCTCACGGGTGGTGTGACCATGTCCACCACATGTCACATCGACAGAAAGCGAGTACTTTCCCTCCATGATTACTCCTGTCGTCAAATCACATGGCCAAAAGCCATTCCAACGAGCATACTTCTAGGGTATCACCACTCGTAAAATGATTTACCCCCAAACATAAGCTGCGGTACAATCACATGTACAGCGCATCCATCCATTCCTCGAGAAACCCGCTCGGTATATGGGTCACGTCCATCGGTGTCGCACACACCACCTTGTGCCCAGTACTGGCACCCAAGGCATACTACTGAATACGTATACTCAACGCATCGATCATCGTAACGATGATGCATGTCTAATAAGACATCTCCTAACACCATCGTCATCGTCATCCCGTGACGACACATGCCAACTCATGGCATCTAAAACATTGTCAACTAGTGACGATACATGTACATCAGCGTATGTCATCCACTATCATGCTAGTAAAATAGGCATAATAAAACATGTATATCAATGCATGCCAGCTACAATAAAGCTAATAAAATAGCAATATCTCATTACCTCATCGCTAGTGATATAGCGTCATACCTGTCTCCGTCGCTCAATAATAGTGCGTAATCAGCACCCATCGCTCGAAGGCGGCAAAATCCTGTGCTGAGTACATAGCGGCAAAATCCCTCGCTATAGAATCGACGGCATGACACCTCGTCATATAATAAGTGGCATGAAACCTCGCTATATACCTGAGTATGAATCATCGTCCACATAGTAGCGGAAAGAGGCATCGCTATCAATACACCTGGCGGAATGAACCATCGCCAATAGATATAGCGGAATGAACCATCGCTATAAATACACCTGGCGGAATGAACCATCGCCAATCAATATAGCGGAATGAACCGTCGCTATCAATACACCTGGCGGAATGAACCATCGCCAATAGATATAGCGGAATGAACCGTCGCTATAAACCGTCTCCTCATAGAGAAATGAATATAAATCGACACAGCGGGACACATCACCGCTATCATCCGTGTCATCACAAAGGAATGAATCATCATCCTAACAAGCGGCATCTCATCCTCGCTTCTTCATACAAGCGGTATCTCATCCTCGCTTCGTATGGCATACCCCGCCTCCATGTGCAAGCGAGCATCCCCGCCCGCTCCACATTTTTAGCGGTACAAGCATAAGCTTCTTCATACAAGCGGTATATCATCCTCGCTTCGTATGGAATACCCCGCCTCCATGTGCAAAGCGAGCATCCCCGCCCGCTCCACATTTTTAGCGGTCAAGTATAAGTATAAAAATTCTCACTGTCATAAGCAGGACTCCTGGAATGCATAATCATCATTCCTTTTTATACTCCATATTTCCTGTAACCTGCAACCATCAGGGTTAACAACAATAGCCATATACGCTATGCATCCACATTCAATTCATAATAAAAACACATTATGAGAATGTATGGTTTCACAAATAAATGTCATGATATCCTTCTTTAAATCCTTATTTCATCCTGAGCCCTTATCATTAGTACATTTAATGCTTCTTGCTACTCCAGGAAAGCGGAATTCTTCCTCGCTTCCACTGGACTTTAGCGTTGCTACTCTCCATGTAAGCGGAACTCTTCATCGCTTCCAATGGACTTAGCGTTGCTACTCCATATAAGCGGGACTCTTCATCGCTTCATATGGACTTTAGCATAAGCCATTAAAATCCTTACTAAGATAACTTTGACTCAAGACATGCATATGCAAAAACAATGCACAATAACATATATCATAACCTCAATGCACCACTTTGCATTCATCATGTGTCAACAAGACAACGTAAAATACATGTTACCTCGGAAATATCCCTTTATCTGATTTTCTTAAAACCAGCTTCCTTGGCACATAACACACGGAGTGCCAGACATCCCCATAAATGTCATCCTATCGTGTTCCACACGATTCCTGCAACCACAATGGTTAGCAATACCACTTTTCATATCATAAGAGCACATAAACAATGTGTTATGTCATACAACATTAATGCCATCATGCATAAATATGTGCTATCAATAACTTCCTAGGCCCTTAACAGCCCCAATGAGCAACCACTGCTCTGATACCACTAATGTAAGGACCCCAAGCCCTTAAAACCTTGATTAGTGTATTAACCACTATGTGTGGTACATGCTTTCTATAAAATGTCAATCGGGAAGCTCTGATGATACTTAATCATTGCCTGTCAATAAAAGACTCATATGTTTGCCCTTTACCAACCCCTTGGTGCCACTTTTCACATTGTAAACTTTTACAAAAATTTGGGCAGAGTCTCCCCATAAATAGAGCTATCCCAAAAACAGAGTACAAACACATAACAAAATTCCCGGCCAGGGAACACATAATACTCAACAGAAAGCAGTAATACAAGTAGATTCCCAGCCAGGGAAGACACCACACATACGTCAACAAAAGTGGGTTCCAACACCCACATAATACACCAATGACTCTCATATCATTCTAGCAATTCAACCTAATTGCATGCAACCTTAAATGAAAGAGAGAAAGGCTCATGCCTTTATATACAATCCATATACAAGTATAATCGTGCTCACATGCGAGCATCATGAATATGAATATGTATAAATCCTCAGGTGTATATATAGGTACTCTATACGATACCGTGGCTCCATCAAGCCCTGGTACCACGATCCTGGGAGTACCTCAAATCAACAGCTCGAGCTCAGCTCCATAGCCATCGATGTACCTGTCCACCTGTCCCAACAGAGACAGCCCCCAACGGGGTGAGCATACCAATACACAAAATCCCATAATCATAATAATGAAATTCATAATTTACAACAAAGGTAAATGCTAATGAATTTTAAAATGATACTCCCTGGATGGCAACATCCTCATCCGGGATTCCGTGTACTGTCCCTGTTCTCACAACATCAAACTCATCAAATCTCATAAATCAGTAAATCAACACATTGATTTACACATCGCATGCCTGATCCTCGAATATCAACATATAGTGATTACAAATTCATTAAACATGCAATTACAGATATCACAATATCTAATACTGATTTCACAACCTTGCTATCAATCACAGATAGCTCAAATGCCTTAGCATTTATTTTACCAATCCTTCATTATACTTAGACATCTCAAGTGTCTTATAATGAATACATGAGTCTACAAACCTAGACATCTCAAATGTCTCATAATGAATACATGATTCTACGAACCTAGACATCTCAAATGTCTTACGAAGAATGCATGATTCTACAAACCTAGACATCTCAAATGTCTCATAATATAGTCATATAAACCCAGTACCCCATATATCATGCAAGAGTCATCCTACTCTAGTGTCACGCACGCTACAAGCGGCGATATCAAGATTTGGGTCATTCCTTGGCTATATCAACATGTATATATAACCATACGCAAAACATTCAATGCAATCAAAACACCTTATGCATTTCACATATATATAGTAATGCTCGTACGTCGCACGTACCTTAAATCTCCGAAGTCCGAGCCAAGCCTTGCTCGAGTTCCATGCCCCGAGGAATGATGTGCTAACACGATAAATAATTCACAATTATTTACGAACATGTAACCTATGCTCAAGCACACCCATATCCCTCACAACATTGTCAATACACGACAATTATCCTCTTAAAAGACCCGGGGCAGGGTACATGCAGGGAAGGAAATAAATGAGACAATCGAAATTTGTTCAAGAATGCCCTACAAAAATCGAACCTTAATCTCACAATTTCGAACCCAATAAAATACCATAATTCATCTAAAATGTCAATTAATCAACCCATAACATGAATAATCATCCCACATGCCAAACCCCCAAATTCGAAATCCAAAGCCCTAATTTCGAATCCAATTCTTCAATTCCGAACACAATCAAGCATTATAATGCGTCAACAACATGAATTAATCAATCCATAACAAGAATCACCACAACCCTTCCAAAACCCCCAAAATCGAACCCATTTCATGCACCCATCCAAAAAATCGAACCCAAGCCAACGAAAATCGAAATCATTCGAGCCAATAAATCACAATTTGGCAGGGAATCACATCACAAGCATGGAAAAAGGGGTTAGGAAGGTTACCCAAACGAAATCGGAAGAAATCGGACGAAAAATCGAAGAACCCTAACTTTTGGGGATCGACGCATTCCAGCCAAATTCGAACGAGAAACGCGACGAAACTTCCAATTGGCAGAGGGGAAAGGAGCGCCTCGTCGAGACGAAGCCGGCGGCGGGTCGCACGCGCCCAACGGCGGCCGGACGGCGGCGGGCGGAGCGCTTTTGCGCGCGGCAGCTGTTCAGACGGGAAAAGGGGGCGCGCGCGGGAGAGAGGAAAATAAAGGGGTTGAAATGATTTTTTTCTTAAAATCTTGGGTTCAAATGGTATTTATAGCAAAAATACCCCGAAAAATTAATAGCCCCACAAATACATCATGATTCCTTAAAAATCATCTGTTTTCAAAAACTCTCTCTCTAACTCCAAAATCCCCTACCGGTGCTCACCCAGCACCCGAGATCCCGAGACACATTAAAAACCCAACTCTTAGGTTTTACACCGTAATGTGAATACAATCTCAACCTCTGGATCCAACGATCCCAACTGCCCAAATAAACGAGCCCAGAAGGCCCAACACCTCGATTAAATCCCAAATCGCCACGTAAACCACTTTAGGGATTATTAATACTACGGGATTAACACCTATAATCCCTGGTCATCACAATAGAATTTAGAGATGACTATGACTTGCATGCTTTTGTTAGTGCAATGGAAACTAAATTTATAAAGTATTGGGAACAAATCTCACACGTGCACTGCATCGCAACATTACTAGATCCTAGTCAATGTTTATCTTCATTTGAGATATTTTTTGAATATTATGCTAACTTTTTGGGGAAGGTTGTTGACGATCAAAAGACGTCTACAATGCAATCTCTCCAAAATATGTTTCAATTGTATTATAATCAACAAGCAAGTGAATAATCGCAACAAAGGCCTGTTGAAGAACAACCTCAAGCTCAATCTAAAGGTGGGGGCATCAATTTGCTTAGGATGTTGGGCCGGAAAAAACTTAAGGGAAAATGACATTCTACTAGCACGTCAACTGAGTTGCAAATTTATCTGAATTATCAATTTCTAACGGAAGACAACTTCGACGTTTTACAATGCTGGAAGACAAATGCAGCATAATTCCCTATCTTGGCCAAAATGGCTAAAGACGTGTATGCGGTACAAGCTTCAAGCGTCGCTTCTGAATCGGCATTCTCAACATGTGGCCGAATTATTGGAGAATACAGAAATAGTATATCTGCTGATTCGTTATGCATGCTCGCGTTACTTAAAGATTGGTTTGAAACAGAATGTAAGAATAGAAGATATTGAGCGGTTGACAAATTCGTAATTCATTATGACAAGCAAGAAGAAGAGAACGTGTGATATCCCCGAAATAATTAATTACAATTTGGGCATTAATTATGTTTATATGATTAATTATGGCGATAATTGAGTTATGTGCTGGATTTAATTATCATATTGAAATGCTTAGTCACATGATAGGCGTGACCGGGGATGCATTTCGGGATGCATGTTATGCATGTTGGGAGTTTAAGGGTTATCATGGTTGTTTATGGTAATCGATAATTATTTGGTCGAGCATGATTTTAATTGGGATTTGATGCATTTTGGAAAATACCTTTAAAATATCATGTTGGGGTGTTTTATACACCATGGTGATTGTGGAGTGCAATTTATTTTAAAAATAACCCACTAATACCCCAACCCCTCTACACCCATCACTACTTTCCCCAATTACTCCTCCAAACCCTTCTCTCCTTCATTTTCGAGTTTGAGCAAAGAGGTGAAGAGAAATCCTTCCAAAAACTTGATTTGTGGGATTTGGTGTGAGATTTGAAGTCCCCTAGAGGTATGGATACCTCCATGTTGTTTTTATTGTGTTTGGATTGAGTTTGAAATAGTTTTGAAGGGTTTTGAAATGGGTTATTTTGGGTTGGTATTATTTTTGGTTGGGTGTAGGATTTTTGTGTTGCTTGAGGTGTATTTTGTTGGTTTATTGTGTTCTTATGTTGTTGGGTTGGTGGAAGGAGTATTGGTATGGTTTGGGATGGTTTTGGTGTGCATTAATGGTGAAAATCGCGAGTCTGTATGGGGCGATCGATCGCCTGAAATGGCGCGATCGATCGCCAACAGGCAGTATCGAAATCGCAGGGTAGGCGATCGATCGCCTGAAATGGTGCGATCGATCGCCGAGGGGCAGTGTCCAAAACGTAAGGTAGGCGATCGATCGCAATGTATGGCGCGATCGATCGCCGCGAAGCAAAAATTGAGGCGATCGATCACCTCAGCGAAGCAATCGATCACCAGCAGCAGAGTTTTGGAAAATGGATTCTTTTGACGAATTTTTGGTATTTGATTATTATTTGGCTTCTAATATGGGGTTGTGTGATTGTGTAGAACCATCCCAGGTGGCGACGCAACCAAGGAAGTGAAGCCATATCAAATTCCACTTTTGGAAAGGTACGTAGAAGACGTACGGGCACCCAACGGTACATGTATCTATTATACTCATTGTTTATGCATTGTGGATGCGAGTATATGTGGAAATGTGCATTGTGGATGCAAATACATGTGGAATTTATGCATGATGAATATATATGCATATGATGATTGTTTGTGCACATCCCATGAGTCTTGGTCATCCTTTGATGATTTTAATGCTTGCCGCTATTTGTTTGGTGCCGCTCAATGTGAAGCGAGGGGTGGGAGCGCCGCATGTCACATTGAAGCGTGGTTGTCATATGGGGCGAGGAAAGAATATTTGCCGCTCAATGTGAAGCGAGGGGTGGGAGCGCCGCATGTCCATTGAAGCGAGGTTATTCTATGCCGCCTATATGAAAAGCGAGGGGCATTAAAAATACATTGTGATGAACAGACTAGGGATTGTTGATTGGTAATTGGAGATGATGAAATGGTATTATGTCATGACATGTGTGGACCATTAAATAATCTATTTGATTATACTCATGAGTTATGGTACAGGGACAACCAAACAGGAAGCGTTTAAAATGCATGGGAAAAACATGAAGTGTTTTATTATGATTTATGCATTTACGCCTCATATTCATATTGTGTTGGATATGAATAATATTATTGCTCATGTTTGGGGGTTGTCCTTGTAGGTACATTTTGGCATGAAAAAGGGGCTAAGGCGGGTTGAGGCGGTGAGCTTGTGAAGAACACTTTTGAGAAATGAAGGACATGATTACTTTTGTATAGTGTCTACTCTAGGAGTAATGTAAAGCTATAGTTGATAACATTCATTTTTTATTGGGAATGTAACTAATCCATTGATAGTCCTTGAATTGGCATGTAATTCTTAAGGCTCATAGTCTCAACACGAACATTTAAACTCTGATGATGTATGTTAGCTCTAATTATGCCTTTAATCCGCACTTAAGGAACTAGGGTCCTTACATTAGTGGTATCAGAGCAGTGGTTAGAGAACCCGGGAACGAGTGAAGGGTAGCATTAGCATGATTGGCTAGGTGCTTACATTTGAAGCATGTTTATGCATGTGGTGCATATTGAAGTATAACCTGTCATACTAACATGCTTATTATCATTCCTGTTATCTGACGGCATAACATATATATTTGTTTTGGAATTGTTGTTAACCCTTGTGTTACAGCATGGCGGCTATGAACTTGGGAAACCTCAATGAAGAGGTGGGTGTCGTTGGTAGTGTTAATGCGAGCATTGGTCAGACAAACCCTCTACCTCCACCAGCTGTAGGCATGGAACCAGTGGTTCAGTTGTTACTACCTGGTGAGATCAGTTTGACTCAGTTTCTGACTTACCACCCGCCCCGGTTTGAGGGGGACAGCATCAGGAGAGGAGGCGGAAGAGTGGCTAGACTCTAGAGAGACTTGAGCAGATATTTGTATCCGCTCCTTGTGCTAGAACGGCTTCCAGCTAGCAAAGAAACCCTCCATGTGGTGGAAGAGCACGGTGATGGAACTGAGGGCACAAGGTGCATTGATCGATTGGACGCTCTTCAGAACCCGGTTTCTGAACCGGTACTTCTCTGAGGCGGCGAGACAGATGAAGAAAGATGAGTTCGCAAACTTGAAACAAGGAAGCATGTCAGTGTCAGACTATGCTATGCACTACTCTTCGTTGTTGAGGTATGTTCCACACATTGCCACCAATGGACATGCAAAGATGAGAAACTTTATGAAGGGATTACGGCCGGAACTATTTGACCGGGTTATCACCAATAACCCCACTTTCTTTGATGATGCTCTTACTAGAGCAGAACTTGCGGAGATCGGAGTTGGGGCCTATCCTAATGCTGTATCCCCACACGTGCCACAACAGAGGCAGGCCTATTCAAATATAACAATTTGCCAAAATTTGTCATCTCGCGATCGATCGCTACTCAGCTCCGATCGATCGCGAGATGCTACTGCCTTATTATTCAAAAATTTTAAATTAGCGATCGATCGCCCCTTTATTGGCGATCGATCGCCAAAGTCTACTGAACCTCAGCGATCGATCGCGCTATTGTGGCGATCGATCGCCAATCCTTTCTGGTCTCGAGCGATCGATCGCTCCTTCAGCAGCAATCGATCGGTAGCTCTGTTTTCCTTCGCGATTTCCAGATTTTCGAGCACCAACTTTCAAGCCAACAATTATACCACCATAAACGTAAATCATGCCCAAACAAACATGCTTGGGGCTACATTATACTATCATGCAAGCCTCCAAAACAAGTATCACAACAAAAGGCTACTAAACATGCCATTTTTCACTCAAAATAAACATGAACTCAAACAAAACTTAAACCAAAAATCGGATATGGTTCCTCACCCCTCTTTGCTCCAACTTTTAGCAAGGTTACAAGCCTTGAAATGACAGATCTCCTCCTCCTTCTTGCTTGCTGGATGTTGGACGAAAATATGGGGAAAGATTGGGGGAGAAGGAGTGATGGAGGTTGAGTTAAAAGGTAGGCAAGTGGGGGTAAGGGGCAGCTGCAGATAGGTATGGGTTGGGGGGGGTGGTTGGATGGTGGGTTATGTGATGTGTTATGTTTTGGTCCAGGTATTTAGCATGATGTATTAAAATATCTTCACATGATATTTTTATAGTATTTATTCAATAAAATACTTCAAATTCCAATTAAACATGCTATACCACAATGACCAACACCCACCCCAAATAATCATGCCATACCCGAAATTCTCAACATATAACACATGCACCCTAAAATACATTACTAGGTCATGACCACCGCATGACTAAGCATTTCCCAATATTAATAAAACACCATCAATAAATTAATACCATAATCCTCACATAACGTAATTCTTGTTCAATTATACATAATCATTTCGGGGATATCACACACTCTGAATATGATGGCACTGATCAAGTAATTCTTGGTGATGTCCAAGTTTGATTGTCTCACACATTGGTTCTATGAAATTACACTCACCCAAACACACTTTTATTCACAATTATACTCTCTGTGAAACAAATCTATAAACCAAAGCAACTTAACTCTGTGTCTAAACATCCATTCCCTGAATCCATTGAACCAACCTGTGTGAGTCCGGCTTTGTCTCCACCATAATGGTGTGATGCTATTTCCAGTGAGCTTACAACTCTCATGAAACATGGCACTTGGGATTTAGTGCAACCGCCTATGAATTGTAACCCACAAGGTTGCAAATGGGTGTTCCGAGTGAAGAGGAAATCTGAAGGGTCTGTAGATCAATGCAAAGCCCGTTTAGTTACGAAGGGTTATAATCACCGTCCCAAGATTGATTACAAAGAGACCTTCAGTCCAGTCGTTAAACCAGCCACAATTAGAACAATTTTGTTTATTGCTGTTGTGAATGGTAGGGAGTTAAGGCAAATAGACGTCAATGACGCCTTTTTACATGGTGCATTAAATGAGAATGTCTATATGATGCAATCCCCGGGGTTCAAAGATCCATATAAACCAAATCATGTTTGCAGGCTCCGCAAAGCAATATATGGGCTTAAACAAGCCCCTCGGGCATGGTACACCACACTGAAAATGTATTGATTGAGCTTGGGTTTGAAAATTCCAAAGCTGATTCATCCTTATTTATTTATGAAAAGGACTCAATAATATGTTACTTCTTGGTCTATGTCGACGATCTCGTGATTACAGGGAATACCAGAAATTTTGTCACTTCAATTATCAAGCAACTGGGAGATCGTTTCTCTCTTAAGGATATGGGTTCACTTCATTATTTTCTAGGTGTGGAACTTATCAAAAATCAGACAAGAATTTTTCTCTCACAACATCGGTACATTCAAGAGTTACTGTCAAATACAAACATGAGTGACGCCAAATATGTCTCCACTCATCTTTCAACCAATCAGTGTCTTCAGTTACTTGATGGCACAACAAATGTAGACAGCACAGAATTTCCAAAAATTATTGGCAGCCTACAGCATCTTTCTTTGACATGTCCAGATATTTCATTCCCTGAAATAAACTGTCCCAATTCATGCATAAACCTACTATCACCCACTTAACAGCAACAAAAAGGCTGATTCGATACTTAAAGCAAACCATTTTCCATGGTATACAACTAAAAAAATCTGGTCCTTCAGCTTTAGTGACCTATTCCGATGCCGATTGGGCTTGCAATATCGATGACCGCACCTCCACATCTGCCTATATTAGCTTCTTAAGCCAAAATCCAATTTCCTGGAGCTCAAAAAAAACAAAGAAAAATTACACGATCTACCACGGAAGCTGAATACCGAGCTCTTGCAAATGCGGCCTCTGAGACAATGTGGTTTCAGGCACTTCTTCATGAGCTTGGCATTGCACTAAAAGCACCACCATTAATATTATGTGATAATCTTGGTGCTACGCACCTCAGTTTCAATCCGGTCCAACACTCACGAATGAAACATGTCTGTGACCTTGTTCAATGTGGCTCTCTCCAAGTTCGACATGTTCATACCCAAGATCAGTTACTGATCTGTTGACAAAACCACTGTCAAAACAAAGAACAGAAATCTTGCGAAACAAGATTGGGCTTGCTGATGGAAGCTCAATCTTGCGGGGGCGTATAAAGACAGATTGCAAGAATCAAGGCCAAGATTGACAAGAGCACATCTAGCCTACAATCAAGCAAGCAAATCAATTCCGTAATGGCAGCATAGTTTTAGCCAAGATGATGTACAGTGCCATTAATAGTTTTTCATAGCTGTGTATATATAGTCACTTGTATACATCAATAAAGTGTGGGAAATTGTTCATTGAAACAAGACAATCACTGATTTTATAAAGGGCACCCTCATTTCCAAATTGATGGAACAAATCCCATTAATGTTCGGAAGTGTCCATTACCATTTGACCCAGCAAAGTTTCGCAGACTTTGGTTTTCCACCTAAGAACTACATGATTTCATTTGCAACTCTTAGTAATCAAATACAAAACTTTGGAATCATATTTGATATTATCTAGATTGGCCCTATTATATTATATTGTTCTGCTGGTTCTGGAGCTGGCTCTCTGCCTATAAACCTACTAATTTCCACTAGACATTATTCTCCACGCATTGCGAGGCGGACATTAACTACGTTAGGATCGAAGTAATGTTTACAAGGGGGTTGAATACACACTAGCTCAAATTGATTTTTTTGGATAGTAGACTGTTAAGTGCTGCAGTATGGTCAATTTAAGGCAAGACAATAGACAACTAATAAATAGTGCGAAAGACGTCTACCGACCTTGTGAATAACAAACTGAAGGCAAAAACAAAATTGCGGTAGACTAAAGAACATAAAGTAAATGACACAATTGTTGTTTCTGGAAGTTCGAAGCACAAACGCTTCTACCTCTCACATTATTCATTTGCAGGAAGGATACACTAGAAGATTTGGTTGCACTTTTCACTACACAGTACTTAGGCTAATACCACACATATAACCTAAACTCTTAGCCACACAGAACCACGAAGATTACAAATCACTTCAGAACTAAGTACTATAATAGAATTCTTTGACATACTCTTTCAAAAGATAAAATTTTGTTTTATGCTTGAGTGTTCTTGAGCAGTAGACTTGAAACTTTGATCTTCAAGATCACGTTGAAGGCTTAGTAACTGCTCTGTAAAACTTAGGATATTGCAATAAGTGCTTTGAAAGATTGTAGTCTTTTTTGTTTTCCTTGATCGCGGGTATGCAACAGATTCAAAGAGTTTCTTCAGTCTGCTTGTTGACGTATTTATAGACCAAAAAGTCTAATGACAACTTATCTTCAAATGGAAAGAATCGCGTAAAATCTGCTTCCAGATTTACGTCCAAATTACTTTTGTCTTCTTTCCAAATCTGTTAACAACGGCTAGTTTATTCTGATGCGATTGGTGGCGCTTATAAGATAGTGCGACGCTCAGTGTACTATTGTCAGAATAAACTCTTTTGCTCTTTTTCTTGTTGCAATCTACATATGCTGACTCTTATCAGTGACTTAGTCTGCTGGACTGAAGTCAACTGATGTCTTTCATTAGAGTCTTCTCTTTAAGTCCTCTGTTATCTTCCGATACACTTCTATTCTTCTGATATCATCCGGTGGACTTCTAGTCTTTTTGATATCATCCGGTAGACTTCTAATCTTCTGATATCATTCGGTAGACTATGGTTAAAGCGGTAGATTCTTTCTTCCGGTACAATAGACTCTTTAAGTAGTTGGTAGCCTCTTCAATTAGTCGATAGACTCTTCGAGCGACTCTTGTTATCATCAAAACTTAGAAATGGATTCCAACAAACTAGTTTAATTATAAGATTGAAGAGCTATCAACATATTTTAGTATTTTACTTGGCACACAATCTATTTATATATATTAAATTTCAATATTTTATAAAAACCATTTAATTTCATTTTTGGATTTCACTTTATTATATTTTTCTCATAAAAATAAGTAGCTTGTGAAAATGATATTTTGGGAAAGAAAATTTGATGTGTCATAAAAAACGAAAATCAATACTATGAATATCTTCTTTTATAATATAGTATAAGTAATATAGATATTCAAAAATTATAATAATATTTTTTTTTTCTAATTCTATGTAATCAATTCTAATGTTATAATATAAAAAAATATAACATTTATTCCGCTAGGCTCTTTATAGTCTTTTCGGGAACTTATTCACCTAAATTCAATCATATCAAGTATCTTGTTAGCTTTTTGTTCCGGGCAACGCCGATCCGGTCATTTTGCCATCTCTAAATTCAAAATTGTCCGAGTTCGAGTACGCTCGCGACGGCTAGACTTTGTTCATCCCAACTATTAAAACGATATTATCAATAATTTCTAATGAATATCTATTACGTATGATAAATTTTCATCCAATAATAATCTTTTTATAATTTATTTTCGATAGAAATCAATGAATAACTTTCTAAAAATATTAAAAGACATTCTTGTTATATTTGAATTCAAGATATAACTGTCGATTGTATTGATATGATAATCATATAACTCGAGACCATGCCAGATACAATTTTTATGGGTTTTTTAATAATTTAACCTTAATTTTTATTATAGTTATTAAAATAATCGGAAATTTTTTTTTTTTATAAAAGTAACCTAAGTCGCCATCTGAGATGGCGACAATAATAAAAATTTATTAATGTCGCCATCTCAGATGGCGACAACAATATCATAAATATTTTTTTTAAAATGTCGCCTTCTCAGATGGCGACATCAAAGAAATTTTTTTTTTTTTAAACTTATGTCGCCATCTCAGATGGCGACATCAATAAAAAAAAATTTTTATTGATGTCGCCATCTGAGATGGCGACATCAATAATTTTTTTTACTGATGTCGCCATCTCAGATGGCGACATCAATAAAAAAATTTTTTTATTGATGTCGCCATCTAAGATGGCGACATCAACACAAAATAAGAAACCCTACTCTTCATTTTATACATCGGCCGCCGCTTCTGTTTTCTCTTCAAGCTGATTCCACGCTCACTTTCCATTTTTTTTTTGTTCTTCTCGTAACATCTTCTCGTAACCACAGTGTAAAAATCAATTTCTCATCTAACTTATTTAAGGTATGTTTTTTATTTTTGTTATGCTTTGATTTTAGATAAATCATGATATTTTATTTAGAATCTTTTGTTTGATTTTTGTTATTGTTTAATTTTAGATTAAATATGATTTTGATATGAAATTGGGAGTATATGTGTTGTTGGTTAATATTTTGACGATATTGATGTTGAAATGTTGGTTCCGGTGGGCGGGGTGAAAAAATGAATCTGCCCGGCGGTGGCGGCCCGGCGGCTGTGGCGGCCCGACGGGGGTGGAGGATTATTAATCTTTAATAGATTTTCTTTTATTGTGGCAATTAGGAATTAATTGTGGTTATATAATTCTTGCGGTGATAATTACTTATCTTGGTAAAAATGCTTAGTCACGTTGTATGGGTGACCTGGGGTGCATTTCGGGGTGCATGTTATACATATTGGGTGTTTGGGTGTTATAATTTGTAATTTTGGTAAAGCATGATTTTAATGGTGATTTTGGTACATTGTAGTAAAACCATGCTTATGTTTTGGCTACACATTAAAATCTCATGTGAGTTGGCAAAGGAGCCACTTGCATCTTTACATCCCATCACCCCCTCCCTATCAGCTTTTGTCCCCAAAACCTCATCCTTTCACCTAAGGACTCCCATTTTCGTTTCTGAATGAAGAGGAGAGGAGAAAACTTGGAAAAAGGAGTCTTTTTGTGTTTTCTTGCTTGAAACTTGGAGCTCAAGTGGTAAGCTTCCACTATGGTAGAGTTTTATTGAGTTTTGGTTGGGTTGTAGCTTGTTTTTGGGGTTAGAAGGGTGGATCTGGGGTTAGAAGGGTGGATCTTGGTCCTTATGTTGTTTATGCTTGGGGGATGCATTTTCATGTTGTTTTGTGGTTTAATGATGTGTTGGATGGTTGATCTTGGTGGTGTGTGAGTTAGGGTGTTGTTGGAAGCCCATTCTTGGAGGTTTCTCGCGTATACAGGGCTGCTCGATCGATCTGAAAATATTTTCGATCGATCGAGCATTGCAGAATGTGTTTTGTGGCGTTGGAACAGTTCACCGATCGATCGGTATTTTGACCGATCGATCGGAAGGCGGTTCTCGATCGATCGAGATGAAATGTCGATCGATCGAGATGGCCAGTGTGTTGGTGCCCCTTTTTATGGTTTCTTGGCTCTTTTTGGGTGTCTTGCATGCTTCGCCCCGGGTTATTTTAAAAAGGTTAATTGTCATGGATAGACAATATTTTTGGGGTATTATACATGCTTAGCCGGGAACTTTTATAATTTGGTAATCGTCATGGATAGACGATATGTTTGGGAGTTTTGAACGTGCTTGGCACATGGTTGCATACCTATGCTTGATTGTGGGTTGTTTATGTGTTTTAGCACATGTTTCACGGAGCATGGAACTCAAGCCAGGCTTGACATGGACTACGGAATTCTAAGGTACGTTTGACGTACGAGTATGGCCTATTGTAGTGTTGCAACTGTAAAATGCATGGTGTATGATAATTGTACCAAATGGGTATTGGAACACATGGTGTGTGATAATTGCGTTATATGGACACTGAAATATGTGGCATGTGGTAATTACATCGGATAGGTATTGAAATGCATGGTGCATGATATTTGCTATAAATGGATAACAATATGCATGGTAAAGTGTATTTGCGTCAAATGGTTATACATTGGGAACCATACAGTGCCGCTATTGTTGAGCGAGCAATGATTTGGATGCGATCGCCGTTGAGCGACCATCGGTTATGACGCCGCTATTGTTGAGCGTGCGCGAGGTTAGTATGTCGCTATTGTGGAGCGAGCAATGAAATATGAATATGGAATTATTGGTTAGATATATGTGATATCTATGGTCTTTTATATTATGTTTTTACCATATTGATAATGGAATTGGCATAATAGGACGGTATTAGTTAATCAATGTGGCGATTAACTGTCTTTGGGAATTTGATGAGTTTGGTTATTTTGAGAACAGGGACAATACAGGGGATCCCGGATGAGGGTGTTACCATCCAGGGAGTATTATTTAAATTATAGCATTTACATTCTGTATTTGAATTGCGATGTTATGCTTATTGGATTGGTGGTATTGGTATGCTCACCCCGTGTGGGGGCTGTCTCTGTTGGGGCAGGTGTTACATGTGTAGCAGCAGCTTTGGAGTTGAGCTCGGGCTGTTGATTAGAGGTACTTCTAGGATCGAGGTACCAGAGCTGGTTGAATAAGTACATAGGTCCAGTGTTGAGATCGAGCTGTGCTTGGGAGGTGCTTCCAGGATTGAAGTACCAGTAACGGTATCCGGTAGAGTGTTTTATACATCAGATACACGCTTATCCATTGGGTACTCTTATGTGAGTACATTTTACGTGTATATGGAATGTATCAATGGGTTGCGGCTTCTCTCTGTTCATTATGGTTGCATGCAATTAATTATGGAATTGCTAAATGAACTAAGAGCATGTTAGTGTATTATTTGGGTGCATATTATGTGAATAATCTTGGTTGGGGAATCTGAATATTATGTGAATTGAATGCAAGAAATTTTCTGGGTAGCATACGGTGTTGCACTTGCACATGATTTTCCCCATGATGGTATGATTATATGCACTAATGATATGGTTTAATACACTAATAACGGGTTAAGGGCACGGGGGTCCTTGCATTAGTGGTATCAGAGCAGTGGTTAGCTCTTTGGGGCTGTTGAGGGCCTAGGAACATGTTAATGGGAATGAGAAGCACATACTTATGCATAATTGCTTATGTGCATTTATGATATGTGTTCATAATTGGAATATGCTATTGCTAACCATGGTGGTTACAGGGTCTTATGAGACATGGACTATGCATTACGGTTGCATAGGTATACATCGGAGTGATGATTTTAATGCTTTGTCATTAATTGTTGGAGCGAAGTGCATGAAAATACACTCATGGCGATGTTTATGGGAATACGGGTTATGCATTACGGTTGCATGCACGTCGAGGCGATGATGCCGCTGTCGTGTCGACGCGATGGTAAATGCCGCTGTCACGTCGAAGCGATGATGCCGCTGTCGTGCCGAAACAGTTATTAGAACACGGGATATGCATTACGGTTGCATGCGTGGCGTAGCGATGTGAATACTTGCTGCTGTCATACCGTAGCGATGAGAGAATATTTGCCGCTAATATGAAGCGAAGAACATGGCCGCTGTCATATTAATAGCGAGGGATATTATTTCCGCTGTCATGTAAAGCGAGGGGTATTTCCGCTGTCATGCCGGAACGATGGTAAATGCCGCTGTCGTGTCGAAGCGATGGTGAATGCCGCTGTCACGTCGAAGCGATGGTACCACAATCATGTCGAAGCGATGATGCCGCTGTCGTGTCGAAGCGATGTTACATGCCGCTGTCGCGTCGAAGCGATGATGCCGCTGTCATGACGTAGCGATGCGATCGGGAACAAAGTACTACATGGGTGTGAGTACCTCTTGAGTCCGCGATTATTCCTGGTATTTTATTGGCGATGGTTCATGCCGCCGGGTATTATATTGGCGATGGTTCATGCCGCCGGGTATTTTATTGGCAATGGTTCATGCCGCCAGATATCATATAACGATGGTACATTCTGTTACATCTATGGCGATGCTTCATACCGCCGGATATTCTTTGGAGATGTTTTATGCCGCTGATTCTATAGCGATGGGTTATACCACTATGTGCGTAGCACTGGATTATGCCGCCTACGGGCGATGGATGCTGCTTGTGTACCGCTGGTGAACGATGGATAAAGGTATTCCGCTATCTTGATAGCGATGAGGTATGGCATATTACTTTTGTTATCATTATTGTGGATATTATGTGTTGTTCTATATCGTCATGTGTTTGACGATGAGATTATGAGTGTCGTGTATCGACGGGTACCGTCATGTGTTTGACGATGTTATTTGGGATGTCTATGTGGACGCGTTGCGTCGTTTTAGTGAATAATACATTCGTGTTTATGTATTTGGTTGTATGGTTGAGTGCCGATGGTGAGCACATGGTAGAGTCTGGGTCACTAGTTGACAAGACCTTTTTGCCGAGCAGGTTTGCTCGAGGGAGCATCGGATGCATTGTACCGGTGTGTATACCGCATCATGTGGTGGAGGTAAATATTTGCCGAGCAATGATACCCTTGGTATGCTCGTTGGATTGGATAGGGCCAAGTGATTGGTGGTAAGAGTAGTCATTGAGGAAACTACTCGCTTGTTGTTGTGATATGTGATAGGCATGGGCACACCCACCGTGAGGGTGTGGAATAAATCCTAATGGATTAGGATTGCATGGTAATTAAGCATGGACGCCGGGTTGTCCATTGTGCTTTGGTGTTTTAGAGATATGTTGGGCGATGACCCACAACTCTAATGGTTACGGTATGGTATACCGGGATGGAACGTGTGTCACGTTGATAGGTTGGTATGAGCCTATGGGGCCAGCGAATCGCTAGCCAGGTATTGTTGCAGTACTTTAGCGTGCTTGTGTTAGCCATTATAATGCTCGTTGGATTCGAGTTTGGTGAATCGTATAGTGATACGATGAGGGTCATGGTAGACTCTTGTAGTCTCTATGTAGCATGGTATTTGAGGTAGGGAATACCTCACGGGGACGTTTATACGTCAAATGTTTTGAGAGACTTGCTTTGGGGCAGCTCAATTCTGTTGGGAATGCCAATGTGAGTGTCGTCAAGTCGTGGTTAGCTCTGGTTGAGCATCCTTGCATATGGAATGCAACGGGAGTCACAATGGTTTGTGAGATATAGTAGTGGGGTGACACTACTATATTGATTTTGTCTCTTGGAGAGTTTTGGATTGTACTGTCTTGGAGACAGCTTGCATCGGTTGTGGATTGATTGTGAATCAGCCATGGTAAGCATTACTGGTGTTGGGCCGAGTAATGGATTTCTTACCTCGGTGAGACGTTTGAGGAGACGTCTTCGGGGAGATGCTCGATTGTGGAGTACTATGGCATTAGTACAGAGCATTGTTTGGATGTGTATACATGGCGTATACGGATTTTGGATCGGGTATTGGTGGCATTGATGCACTACTCTAACCAGTTGTGTATTTCTGGGTTCCGGGATATGTTTCGGTATAAATATACCCAAGTTTTCCGAACGGTGGTTCGAGGATTGGAGGATCATGGACTCATGACTTTTTCCTTGAGAGGAATGCGGTATTATGATACCTACCGGTTGAATCTTTTGGGGGGGTTCGTTATTTTGGGTCGTGTGGTGGTGATGTTGAAATCACACCCTTTGGTTTTGGTTTGTCAACCATCATTCTCCGTGGGGTGAGAATAATTGAGGTTTGACAGTTGGTTTTGGGATTTGGGTATGTTTGGAGATACCCAAGTCTATTGCATTGTGTATGCATGTTGTGATTGGTGTTTGGGCATGTATGCCGTGAGTGTATACGAATGCCAACGTTATTTTGTTCATTGTCGAACGCCGGGTTGTATGCTTGGTTTGGTGAATCTCCGGTGCGAGATTGTGGAACCTCGAAATCGGAAATCTCGATGGCACGATGCATTCTGATGAATGATCGTGAGGGTTGTTTGATTTCCCCCTGAGGAGAGATTGTCGTGTTTTGAGACCATGGTAGTTCTTGCTGGTTAATTCAATAGCCTCTCTGTTTTAGGATTGTTAAATCCCAGGATAGACAAAGGGTGGCCAGGACTCGGATTTGTTTGGTGTCGTGGTTGACACGCGTGGCGGGGATGCAAATTGATTGTTTTGCGTGACCTCTGTGGAACTTGCGACTTTGTGGAGTCTTGATGGTGTGTCGGGACCAAGATATGATTTCTTGGAACACACCGGTGTAAACATCCTTGGTGATATGTTTTGTGTGGATCAGTGACCGTGGGTAACCCGGTCCGGTTTGCAATTGGTGCAACTACTCCTTTGGAGGAGAGGGACTGGGAAGCAGAAACTGAATTTTTCTGTGAGTATACTGTTTATACTAGTGGTTCCTATCATAACGATGCGTGTCAAGCATCGTGGGCAAGTGGTGAATATCATGGAATGATATCTATGTCAGAACCAAGGGAGATTTGGTTGATTTGAAATTGTGGTGGAATGACTTCTGGGACGATTCACATCGAGGTATGTTGTTATCTTATGGGTTGTGTGGATTTTGACGTTTGCTCTATTTTAGAGCTTGGTGCGAGATTGGTGTTCTCGCAGTTGTTAATTCGATTCTAATGTGATCCAGAATCGGGCTCGTGGTTTTATTTTGGGTTGGTGTAGCCTTGGTGTTACGTGGAGTACACCGGTGCAAATTTTGAGGACGAAATTTTATTAGTGGGGGATAATTGTGATGTCCTGGGATTATTGGTATTAATCCCGGAGGATTATTAATCTTTAATAGATTCTCTTTTATTGTGGCAATTAGGAATTAATTGTGGTTATATAATTCTTGCGGTGATAATTACTTATCTTGGTAAAAATGCTTAGTCACGTTGTATGGGTGACCTGGGGTGCATTTCGGGGTGCATGTTATACATATTGGGTGTTTGGGTGTTATAATTTGTAATTTTGGTAAAGCATGATTTTAATGGTGATTTTGGTACATTGTAGTAAAACCATGCTTATGTTTTGGCTACACATTAAAATCTCATGTGAGTTGGCAAAGGAGCCACTTGCATCTTTACATCCCATCACCCCCTCCCTATCAGCTTTTGTCCCCAAAACCTCATCCTTTCACCTAAGGACTCCCATTTTCGTTTCTGAATGAAGAGGAGAGGAGAAAACTTGGAAAAGGGAGTCTTTTTGTGTTTTCTTGCTTGAAACTTGGAGCTCAAGTGGTAAGCTTCCACTATGGTAGAGTTTTATTGAGTTTTGGTTGGGTTGTAGCTTGTTTTTGGGGTTAGAAGGGTGGATCTTGGTCCATTATGTTGTTTATGCTTGGGGGATGCATTTTCATGTTGTTTTGTGGTTTAATGATGTGTTGGATGGTTGATCTTGGTGGTGTGTGAGTTAGGGTGTTGTTGGAAGCCCATTCTTGGAGGTTTCTCGCGTATACAGGGCTGCTCGATCGATCTGAAAATATTTTCGATCGATCGAGCATGGCAGAATGTGTTTTGTGGCGTTGGAACAGTTCACCGATCGATCGGTATTTTGACCGATCGATCGGAAGGCGGTTCTCGATCGATCGAGATGAAATGTCGATCGATCGAGATGGCCAGTGTGTTGGTGCCCCTTTTTATGGTTTCTTGGCTCTTTTTGGGTGTCTTGCATGCTTCGCCCCGGGTTATTTTAAAAAGGTTAATTGTCATGGATAGACAATATTTTTGGGGTATTATACATGCTTAGCCGGGAACTTTTATAATTTGGTAATCGTCATGGATAGACGATATGTTTGGGAGTTTTGAACGTGCTTGGGCACATGGTTGCATACTTATGCTTGATTGTGGGTTGTTTATGTGTTTTAGCACATGTTTCAAGGAGCATGGAACTCAAGCCAGGCTTGACATGGACTACGGAATTCTAAGGTACGTTTGACGTACGAGTATGGCCTATTGTAGTGTTGCTACTGTAAAATGCATGTGTGTGATAATTGTACCAAATGGGTATTGGAACACATGGTGTGTGATAATTGCGTTATATGGACACTGAAATATGTGGCATGTGGTAATTACATCGGATAGGTATTGAAATGCATGGTGCATGATATTTGCTATAAATGGATAACAATATGCATGGTAAAGTGTATTTGCGTCAAATGGTTATACATTGGGAACCATACAGTGCCGCTATTGTTGAGCGAGCAATGATTTGGATGCAATCGCCGTTGAGCGACCATCGGTTATGACGCCGCTATTGTTGAGCGTGCGCGAGGTTAGTATGTCGCTATTGTGGAGCGAGCAATGAAATATGAATATGGAATTATTGGTTAGATATATGTGATATCTATGGTCTTTTATATTATGTTTTTACCATATTGATCATGGAATTGGCATAATAGGACGGTATTAGTTAATCAAGGTGGCGATTAACTGTCTTTGGGAATTTGATGAGTTTGGTTATTTTGAGAACAGGGACAATACAGGGGATCCCGGATGAGGGTGTTACCATCCAGGGAGTATTATTTAAATTATAGCATTTACATTCTGTATTTGAATTGCAATGTTATGCTTATTGGATTGGTGGTATTGGTATGCTCACCCCGTATGGGGGCTGTCTCTGTTGGGGCAGGTGTTACAGGTGTAGCAGCAGCTTTGGAGTTGAGCTCGGGCTGTTGATTAGAGGTACTTCCAGGATCGAGGTACCAGAGCTGGTTGAATTAGTACATAGGTCCAGTGTTGAGATCGAGCTGTGCTTGGGAGGTGCTTCCAGGATTGAAGTACCAGTAACGGTATCCGGTATAGTGTTTTATACATCAGATACACGCTTATCCATTGGGTACTCTTATGTGAGTACATTTTACGTGTATATGGAATGTATCAATGGGTTGCGGCTTCTCTCTGTTCATTATGGTTGCATGCAATTAATTATAGAATTGCTAAATGAACTAAGAGCATGTTAGTGTATTATTTGGGTGCATATTATGTGAATAATCTTGGTTGGGGAATCTGAATATTATGTGAATTGAATGCAAGAAATTTTCTGGGTAGCATACGGTGTTGCACTTGCACATGATTTTCCCCATGATGGTATGATTATATGCACTAATGATATGGTTTAATACACTAATAACGGGTTAAGGGCACGGGGGTCCTTACAATACACGTGTTGTTAATTTGTTGCACGTGATAAGATTTTATGGTATATATAGGTGTGGTAAGATTGAGCTTGACATGCATCTGATCACGGCTATAGTTGAGAGATGGCGCCGTGAAACACACACATTTCATCTCAGATCGGGAGAGGCGTCTATCACACTGCAAGACATTGCAGTAATATGGTCATTGCCAGTAGATGTCATCGTAGTGTCGGGGACAGGAGTCTACCCGATTGGCAAGAATATTGACATACATATTTAGGTTTCTTACCAGCCATCACAGACCTTAGGGGCGCACGTTTGAAATTAGTTGCTTTGTATAATCATTTGCTGCTCAATCCATTGGATGAAAATAGTACAGCAGATGATGTTGTTAAGTTTACACGGGCTTGTGCGTTGTTGATGCTAGGGGGGATTATGTGCCCTGATACATCAGGTAATTTTGTTAGGTTACTGTATGTACAGAAGTTGGAGGATATCGACGCCGCCCATACATATAGTTGGGGTAGTGCTGTGTTGGCGTACTTGTATCATGAGTTGTGTACGTCATCAGAGAGAGGGAAAAAAGTGATAGGTGGTGCCTTGCAAATCGTACAGGTAAATATGTTTGTTTATTTTAAATAATTAAATATGTTTGTTTATTTTAAATAAATCTAACTTGTATTATTGATGTCATTACAATAAATGAGATTTGGGCATGGTCACGAATCCCAAGTTTGACTCCTCAATTGGGTGTTGAAAGATCTGATTATGGGCCACTAATGATCGGTCCAGATAATGTGTTACCTGCTGCTCCATATGGTGCAAGGTAACACGAATATGTCTTGTTTTATAACTGTTTGTATATGTTAATGCATCTAATCATTTATCTGAATATATACAGGTGGTCATGTCATTTACGATTTACTGAAACTGGGAGTCATTCTATACGTATCAACAGTTATAAAACATACTCTTCTATGACTTCACCTTTCGATGTCTCTCCAGTTCTATTCCCTCAGTTGACTCCATTTCAGCAGCCTGCCAACACACATGCGGCAAGGCAAAGAGGCGAGGAAGTCGTTGAGCCACGAAGAGTTAGAAGACAGACAAATCCTCCTCCTTGTGGTACTGGAGGAAAACTTGCTACTCGTCGTCGTCGTTGAATTCATAATTATGTTGTAAATTGTTACCGATTCTTGTAGTTATAAAATTAAGTTTGAAAAAAATGTTTGTTTTGTGAGCATACAAATAAAAAATTTCGTAACGTACAATAATTTCAGAATAACGTAAATTTATTTACACAATCAACATACAATCAATTACACGCCAAAAATTTATTGATTTCTAGAACTTGGAGCCATTTGTCGTCTTGCTCGGGCTTCTGGCCAATCCATCTCATTTTGGATACGTGTAGTGCGATCACGACCTACCCGTTTGGACGTGCGCAGAGTGGAGTTGTGGAATAACTCGAAGCACGGGGTGTCCCAATACTGCTCTGCCCACAGTGGATTGAATTGCCCTTGATATGTGTTCCAGTACTCAGACATATTATAATACTGGATGACTAATTTTTTCGCATTTAAATCATAATGTCGACACACTTGTATCGCATGTGAACATGGTATGCCAAACTGTTTCCATTTTCCGCAAGAGCATTCCCTTGCTTTGAGGTTGACCACGTGTGTATTGCCGCCACATCCTGCTTACTCTCTAGTGATTACAGAAGCGGTTAATTGTCTTCGATCGAACATCCGAACATCATGGTGAATGGAATTATGATCAGCACGAGCATATTTTTCAAATACATAATCCGGCCAATCTTGATTATTTTGGATCATTCGTTCCGCTTTCTTAAGTCGTTCAAGAAAATAGAGCACACAGCGATCAAAAGTTAATTGCACAATAGCGGTGATTGGAAGGCGACGAGCACCCTTCATAACTCCGTTAATGCACTCGGACATATTTGTCGTAAGAATACCACACCGCCATCCACCATCATGTGCAAGAGTCCATTTTGACTTGTCAATCCGATTCAAATAATCAAATGCTCTTGGTTCAATACTTTTTATTTCTTCCATTGTAGAATCGAACTTTCTGAGCTGATTTTCTGAACCAGCTTTCCAGCATAAGTCTTTCAAATGAACATTTTTGAACCGACTATTAAAGTTCAAGCACACATGTCTCAAACAAAATCGATGCACTCCATGCGAGGAATTGAAGTCGGCAACACATTCAGCGGCTGCAATAAGGCCCGGATGCCTATCAGATATCAAGCACACACCATCAGATCCTTTAACAATGTGCTTGCTAATCAACTCCAAAAACCATTTCCACGACAAAAAACTTTCCACGTCAACGATTGCAAAGGCCAAAGGTAAGACTTGATTGTTAGCATCCATGGCAACGGCAATCAACATCTTATGTTGATATTTTGTATACAGATGTGTTCCATCTACACTTATAACTTTTCGACAGTGTCGGAATCCATCTGCACATGGTTGGAATGCCCAAAACACGTAATTCAAAGTCATCTCTGTTGGTCTAGCATTCGGTAGGTGGTCCCATTCGACGACTGTGCCTGAGTTCCATTTTTGCAAAGCTCCCATGTAATAAGGCAATTTTCTTACAGAGCTCTCCCATGTTCCATAAACATTTTCAACAGCTCTCAAACTATACCTGCCTTTTGCATATGAGATCTCAAAACCATACTTATCTTTAACAGTTTGAATAACATACTTTACCTCATAGGATGGATCACGTCGAACGATTCCCACTAGCAAACTAGCAATCATATTTTTGTCCAGATTTGCATGATCGATCGATAAATCACTCAAAAGACAAGTGTGAGAACCCCCATATTTTGTTATTTTGAACATTCCATTTTTTTTTCCCCAATGAGGCGCGTAGAAACCATCTGCAAGGCATATCTGGTGTACTATGTTTGCACACCACTTTCCATAAAGTTTTTGTACTTTTGACAACAAGATACTCGCGTTTTACAATCCGTACGGAGTAATCCTTCACAGCTGCCTGAAGATGACCTTTATCTTTAAATACCATATTCAGATGGATATCTCCTTTCGAATAATCGTAATAACTCCCCCACTTACCAGTTGGAAGGTCGATCGAATCACCAAATACGTCTGCATGTGTCGTGGAGAAAAATGGAATTGTTTGATAAAGCTCAGGTTCATATGTTGTGGTTGTGTCTGCTACAGTAACTGGCACCTCTGCAATATCAACCTCATCGTCAGCAGACTCATCCTCAGATGGAATCCCCTCCGGTTCAGACCGAATATCATCTCCAAAATCCACAAAATTGTCTGCTAGTGGCTCGGGAACAACATTGTCAGCAACTATCGGAGCATCATCTTGAATCATAGAGGTAGTTGGTCTTTCTGTAACTACTACAGATGGACCACTACCAGTTGTTGGCATTTCTGTAATAAAATCATAAGCACAGGGTTCTGTTTGTATATATGTTGCGCCTTAAAACGCTACAACTCTCATTCCTCTATTTTAAATAAAATTATCATTTTTGTTTTGATGATTACAAAACCTATACATTTTGTACTAATGGTTTTTATTGAGTATGCAGCATAAATTATGATCAAAGTTGAAGATTGTAATAGTATTGAAATGCCAAAGAAATTGTCTTTTGGAAGACACGGATCGCCCCAGGCGATGGGTGCCATCGCCCCAGGCGATGGGTGCCAGGCGAGGATCGCCACGCCCATCGACAGAGGCGATGGCTAGGCGAGCATGCGGGGAAGATCGCCCCAGGCGATGGCAGCCACAGGGACTTCGCCCCCGCACATCGACTGAAGCGACGCCGAGGCAATGCGCGGGCACGCGCGCGGGGAGTTCGCCCGAGGCGATGGCACGAACGCCTGAGGCGATGGTCTGGATCGCCTGAGGCGATGTGGAGTTCGTTTGAGGCGATGCAAAATTTGGACATGCTGAAGCTACGGCCTTAATTTTTGCTCTTGATCGCCTGAGGCGATCTGAGGATTTTTGACCGTTGGAACGCGGCGATAGGTGATCGCCCGAGGCGATGTCCGAGGCGATCGAGGAGTGATTCAAGCCTTACTTGAAGCAACGGCTAGTAGGAGCCTAGGGGGCCTTCTACACTATAAATATGGGTGTTTTGGATCATTTTGAAGTCAAGAAACAAGAGTATAAACTACAAGAAAGTTGTGTGCAATCAAAATCATTCTAGCATTGCAAACTTCATACATTTATATTGTATTGGAGTTTGTAATTTACTTCTTGTGTGTGATCTTTTGATTCTTGTTGTTGGTACACCGTGAAGGTGTGATTTGATTATTGTAAAGGTCCTCCAACACCGACGCAAGTTGGAAAATTGTATAAGTCGCCAATAAGTGAAGTTGGTGCAAGATTGTGGCTATCCTTGGAGCCCTTAAGGCCAAGAAGAAGTTGTTCTAGTGGATCCTCGGTTGGACGTTTTCTAGCCGGGAAGAGGAGACGTAGGCGATTCATCGCCGAACTTCTATAACAAATTCTTGTCTCATTTTATTGCTTTATTTCCATTAAGCATTTATTTATTTTGTTCTTTCCATTTATCGATTGACTAAAGGCTTCCGCAAGCGCAAAATTATTTTATTTTTACAAACTCATTTTAAAAGGCTAAAGTAGCCAAGGAACCTCATTCACCCCCCCTCTTAGGTTCCAACAAGTGGTATCAGAGCCATTTGATTTTTGTTTTAAATCAAAATTTTTAAATGGCTAATCTAGCAAATGAGTTTGCTCAATGTCAATCGACAAATCGCCCTCCGCTTTTCACGGGTGATAACTACGGTTATTGGAAAAATAGAATTTCTCTATATATCCAATCCGTAGATTATGATCTATGGAAAATCATAGTGAAAGGTCCACATATTCCTTTAAAGGAAGTTGGGAGAATTAGTGTTCCCAAAGAAATGGACGATTTCACTAGAGCGGATATGATATTAATTTCACAAAATGCTAAAGCGATTAACATTTTGCATTGTGCCTTAGATATGAAGGAGTACAACCGGATCTCGATGTGCTCAACCGCAAAGGAAATTTGGGACAAATTGCAAATTTGTCATGAGGGCACTAATCAAGTGAAGGAGACCAAGATTGATCTATTGCAACTCAAGTATGAAACTTTTGAGATGGAGTCCGGAGAAAACATTGATTCAATGTTTAGAAGGCTCACTCAAATCATCAATGAGCTTGCCCAACTTGGAGAGAAGTATCCTCCAAAACAAATATGGAGAAGAGCACTTAGAGCCCTACCACAAGAATGGGATGCCAAGAGGACGGCCATCATTGAATCTAACAAAGGAGATAGTGCATCATATGATATTGATGAACTTCATGGTACCTTGGTTACCCATGAGCTTGAGATGTCAACCCGGAAGGAAATGAAGAAGGATGAAGAAAAAGCAAAAGGCAAGGGGATTGCCTTGGTTGGAAAGAAAGCACAATCCGATGACGAAGATGATGAGGAATTGGCTTTGTTCACAAGGAAGTTCAAGAAGTTCTACCGGAAATACAACAAGCCAAAGACCTCCGAATCCAACAAGAATTCTACTAAACGAGAGGTAACTTGTTATAAATTGTCAACAAAATGGTCATTATGCTAATGAATGTCCAAGTAGAAAGAAGACGGATAAGGGAAAGAAGAAAGCTTTAATGGCCACATGGAGTGATAGTGACTCCGATGAAGAAGTAGCAAACCTTTGTCTAATGGCTCTTGAAGATGAAGATGAAGATGATGAGGTACCATCTTATGATGAATTATTAGATGCTTATAATGAAATTATTGATGTTCTTGGTAAATCTAAAAAGAGTAATAAATTGTTAAAGTTGGACTTGGCTAAAAAGGAAGAAGAAAATGTTACTTTGAAAAATGAACTACTTGATTTAAAGAAATCTTTTGGGAAGTTTAATGATAGTGGTGTAATGCTTCATGAATTGCTTGGCTTGCAAAGATGTAGCTTTGATAAAGCCGGATTAGGCTTCTCAAGCAAGTCAAAAACATTTTCAAGCTTGTTAGCCAAAGCCAAGCATAATCCCCCTACTTGCACCTATTGTTGTAAGGTTGGTCATGTTAGAAATAAATGTAGATTTTTCAAAAATCAATACCAACCAAACAAGAGGTGGAAGTGGATTCCTAAATCCCCCATTGTTACTAACCAACATGGACCCAAAGAACAATTGGGTACCAAAGGTCCAAATATTAAAAATTTGTTTTGTAGGGAGGAACAAGTAAGAGGTCCAATTCTTTGTATCTCGATAGTGGATGCTCAAGACATATGACGGGTGACAAGAACTTGTTCTTGTCACTAAAAGCTAAAAGTGGAGGAAGTGTCACCTTTGGAGACAATAGCAAAGGAATCATTGAAGGCATTGGCTCAATTGGTAACTCTAACTCTACTATTATTGATGATGTACTTTATGTCAAAGGACTTAAGCATAACCTTCTTAGCATAAGTCAATTATGTGATAAAGGTTATGAAGTCTCATTTGCATCACTTCATTGCACCGTATCATACACTCATGACAAATCCATTAAATTCATTGGTTATAGAAGTGAGAATGTGTACAAGGTTGATTTGGATAATCTTTCTTCTCAAAATGTAAAATGCCTTGTAACATTGAATGATAACAAAAATGTGTTATGGCATAGACGACTTGGTCATGTTGGATTGAGCACCATTGGTAAGATTCAAAAACTTGATCTTGTTGTTAGATTGCCTAACCTTGATTTACAAGTTGATTCTATTTGTGATGCTTGTCAACTAGGAAAGCATACTAGAGAATCTTTCAAAAATAAAAATGTTATCTCCACTTCTATGCCACTTGAATTGCTTCATTTAGACTTGTGTGGTCCTTCAAGAACAACTAGTCTAGGTGGAAAATCTTATGCATTTGTCATTGTGGATGATTTCTCTAGATTCACTTGGACATTGTTCTTAGCCCATAAAAGTGATGCCTTTGAGAATTTCAAAATATTTGCAAAAAGAGTTGAGAATGAGAAAACTCTTTCAATAAAAAGTATCCGTAGTGACCACGGAACCGAATTTGAGAATGAAAATTTTATAAACTTTTGTGATGACAAAGGCATTGGTCACAACTTTTCTTGTCCTAGGACACCTCAACAAAATGGTGTTGTTGAAAGGAAGAATAGGACATTAGTGGAAATTGCACGTACTATGCTATGTGAATATTCACTTCCAAAATATTTTTGGGCCGAGGCAATGAGCACCGCATGTTATATCATTAATCGTTCATCAATAAGGCCAATTCTCAAGAAAACTCCATATGAATTATGGAGGGGGAGAAAGCCTAACATTTCTTACTTCAAGGCTTTTGGTTCAAAGTGCTTCATTCACAACAATGGTAAGGATAACCTTGGTAAGTTTGATGCCAAATCGGATGAAGGTATATTTCTTGGTTATTCTAATACTAGTAAAGCATATAGAGTATTTAATAAACGTAATCTTATTGTTGAGGAATCTATTCATGTTATATTTGATGAGACTAACACTCGAATATCAAGAATTTCCATGGATGGTGATGATGAAGAATTACTTGAGCAAAGGAGAGAGTCAACCACCCTTGAGAACTCTAGTGGTGATAAAGAAGAACAAAGAGTGGAGTCAAGTAATTCCAAAGAGGATTGAGAACTTCCAAAAGATTGGAAAACCACCAAGGATCATCCCATGGATCTCATAATCGGTAGTCCATCAAAAGGGGTAAAAACTCGATCCTCATATATCAATATTTGTAATCATCTTGCTTTCATTTCTCACATAGAGCCTAAGGACATTAATGATGCATTACTTGATGATTCTTGGATCTTGGCTATGCAAGAGGAACTAAATCAATTCACTAGAAATAAAGTTTGGAATCTTGTACCTAGGCCTTCGAACAACACCATAATTGGAACAAAATGGGTATTTAGAAATAAAATGGATGAACATGGGACGATTATTCGAAACAAGGCTAGATTGGTAGCTAAAGGATATTGCCAAGAAGAGGGCATAGATTTTGATGAAACATATGCACCCGTTGCTCGCTTAGAATCCATTCGCATGTTTCTTGCTTTTGCTTGCTTTAAAGATTTTAAGCTCTTTCAAATGGATGTCAAGAGTGCCTTCTTAAATGGTGATTTGAAAGAAGAGGTGTATGTTGATCAACCACCCGGCTTTGAGGATCCACATTTTCCCGACCATGTTTTTAAACTTGATAAAGCTTTGTATGGTTTGAAACAAGCTCCTAGAGCTTGGTATGAAAAACTATCTTCATTCTTAACCAAGAATGGCTTTACAAGAGGAAAAGTGGATATCACTTTGTTTACCTTAATTAAGGGAAATGATTTACTTATTGTTCAAATATATGTTGATGATATCATATTTGGTGCTACTAATGAATCCTTGTGCAAGGAGTTTTCTAAATTGATGCAAGATAATTTTGAAATGAGCATGATGGGAGAACTCAACTACTTTCTTGGATTGCAAATCAAACAATGCAAAGATGGAATCTTTATAAGCCAAGGAAAGTATGTCAAAGATATGCTAAAGAAATTTGGAATGGATAATACTAAAAGTGCATCAACACCAATTAGCTCATCAACCAAGCTTGACAAGGATGAACAAGGTAAACCAATTTGTCAAAAGCTTTATAGGAGTATGATTGGCTCTTTGCTTTATTTAACGGCTAGTAGGCCGGATATTATGTTTAGTGTTTGTTTATGTGCTAGATTTCAATCATCCCCCTCTTAGGTTCCAACAATAATTTGGAGATAAATTAAGCATTAAACACAACCATGTGTTTAAGGCTCAACAATCTCCCCCTTTTTGATGATCACAAAACTTGCATTTGTTATACTAATATGTCTACTTAGTGTACAGGGTTATATTGATAAATTGGTTGGGAAGACCAATGGAAGAGAACCCAAGTTATACAATAACATATGCGAGTTCATAGGACAAGCGGTGATTTTTATCAAGGAATCTATTGAGCTTGGACGAGAAGGAATGACATCTATGAACAACCAATTTAAGTGTTCAACATGTGTGGAATTATGTTGGAACAATTTCTTATGATGGGATGAAGACCCACAAACCAATGGTCCGTTGGTGGGCAAATTCGTATAGAAGCCAATTGGAGCGCAGTGCAATGTTTTGATTATATCTCTTGGCTCGATGCTCCAAACAAGGTGAATCCAAAGAGGTTGGAAAGAAAACTCAATATTCTAGATTTCATATTCGAACATCTCAGTCCAATTCGGATTGCATCATGGAGCAAAATGTCATGGAAGTCATAACAAGTGCAGATTGTAGCAAGGTTTGAGCGACTGTAGCATTTTGGTAATGAGCTTAAGATGGTCGAATAGTGCAAAGTTTGAGAGTGCTGAAATCTGGCAGATCACCTCAGGCGATCCGGGCCATCACCTCAGGCGATCCGAGCCATGTTGCGCACCATCGACTGAAGCGATGGCACGGTGGGCACGCTGGCGATCAGATCGCCCCAGGCGATGGTCAACCTCGCCCCAGGCGATCCAGAATGCTTCCTAGGCCATTTTTTGAAGGGCGATCGCCCCAGGCGATGCACGGAACGCCCGAGGCGATCCAGAACTTTACCTACGGCCTTGTTTATCATTGATGATCGCCCCAGGCGATGGGGAGATCGCCCGAGGCGATCTGGGCCAGATTTGACCGTTAAAGGGTGGCGATGGGTGATCGCCCGAGGCGATTTCCGAGGCGATCGAGGCGTGATTCAAGCCTTATGTGTAGCAACGGCTAGTATGAGCTTTGGGGGCCTCCTACACTATAAATATGGATCTTTTGGAGCTTTTTGAAGGCAAGAAACAAGACTATAAACTACAAGAAAGCCTTGATCAATTCAAATTACTTTAGCATTGCAAACTTCATACATTTGTGTGTATTGAAGTTTGTAATTCATTTCTTGTTGTGTGAGTTTTGATTCTTCGTATTGGTACACCTTGAAGGTGTTTGATTGAGTTTCTTGTAAAGGTCCTCCAACACCAAAGCAAGTTGGAAAATTGTAAAGTCGCCAACAAGTAAAGTTGGTGCATGTGTTGTGGCTATCCTTGGAGCCCTTAAGGCCAAGAAGACTCGTGAAGAGTGTTGGTAGCTCGTGAAGAGCTTTGTGTACTCGTGAAGAGTATTGTGCTCGGGAAGAGCTTTGTAAACTCGGGAAGAGTTGGGTTGTGGCTAACTTGGAGCCCTCAAGGCCAAGATCATTTATTCTAGTGGAACCTCGGTTGGAGGTTATCTAACCGGGAAGAGGAGACGTAGGCGATTCATCGCCGAACTTCTATAACAAATCCTTTTGTTATTTATTGCTTTATTTTTCATTACGCATTTATTTATTTATTCTTTTTATTTATCGATTGACTAAAGGCTTCCGCAAGCGCAAAACTCTTTTATTTTTCAAACTCATTTTAAAAAGCTAAAGTAGCCAAGGAATCTCATTCACCCCCCCTCTTCGATTCCAACAAGTGGTATCAGAGCCATTTGATTTTTGTTTTAAATCAAAATCTTTTTATGGCTAATCTAGCAAATGAGTTTGTTCAAGGTCAATCGACGAATAGCCCTCCGCTTTTCACGGGTGATAACTACGGTTATTGGAAGAATAGAATTTCTCTATACATCCAATCCGTAGATTATGATCTATGGAAAATCATAGTGAAAGGTCCACATATTCCTTTAAAGGAAGTTGGGGGAATTAGTGTTCCCAAAGAAATGGACGATTTCAATAGAGCGGATATGATATTAATTTCACAAAATGCTAAAGCGATTAATATTTTGCATTGTGCCTTAGATATGAAGGAGTACAACCGGATCTCGATGTGCTCAATGGCTAAGGAGATATGGGACAAATTGCAAATTTGTCATGAAGGAACCAACCAAGTGAAGGAGACCAAGATTGATCTCCTACAACTCAAATATGAGACATTTGAGATGGAGTCCGGAGAAGAGGTGGATTCCATGTTTAGGAGGCTCACCCTAATTATCAACGAGCTTGCTCAACTTGGAGAGAAGTATCCTCCAAAGCAAATATGGAGGAGAGCACTAAGAGCCTTACCAAAGGAATGGGATGCCAAGAGGACGGCCATCATCGAGTCCAACAAAGGGGAGAACGCATCTTATGACCTTGATGAGCTTCATGGCACATTGGTGACCCATGAACTTGAAGTATCTACAAGAAAAGGAATGAAGGAGGATGATAGATCTATGAGAAAGGGGATCGCCTTGGTTGGAAGAAAAGATCAATCCGAGGATGAAGATGACGATGAGGAATGGCATTGTTCACAAGGAAGTTCAAGAAGTTCTTCAACAAACATAGCAATCCAAAGGCCTCTAGTGCTACCAAACAAGAATCCAAAAATGAGGTAACTTGTTATAATTGTCAAGATAAAGGTCATTACGCTAATAAATGTCCTAGGAAGAAGAATGAGGACAAAGGCAAGAAGAAGGCGTTTATAGCCACATGGAGTGATAGCGACTCCGATGAAGAAGAAGCCACCAATCTTTGTCTAATGGCTCTTGGAGATGAGGGAGATGAAAGCGATGATGAGGTACCTTCATTTGATGAACTTTTAGAGTCTTATAATGAACTCATTGATTGTCTTGGTAAAACCAAGAAGAGCAACAAAATGCTTAAGCTAGACTTGGATAAGAAGGAAAAAGAAAATATTGTTTTGAAAAACCAAGTGCTTGATTTAAAGACTTCTCTTGTCAAGTTTAGTGATAGTAGTTTAAAGATGAATGAATTGCTTGGCTTGCAACGTTGTAGCTTTGATAAAGCCGGGTTAGGTTTTTCAAGCAAATCAAAACCCATAAATAATTCGGAGATAAATTAAGCATTAAACACAACCATGTGTTTAAGGCTCAACAATCTCCCCCTTTTTGATGATCACAAAACTTGATAAACTTGAATATTTAATATGCATGAAATGTGAGTAAACAAGACTCCCCCTTAACAATTGCATAGCACATACAAGATTAAACCAAGTAATGCATAAAACAAACAACTCTCCCCCTCAAACCATGCATACAAAAGCTCTCCCCCTCAAACCATGCATGTATAAAGCTTCAAGTTTATCACAAAATTCTCCCCCTTTTGTGATAATCAAAAAGCACAAAATTCAAATAATCACAAGTATATGTTGACACAAAGTCATATTTAAACACTTTACACATGTTCCACATCAAGTATGTAATAGCCATAACAAGCATAAGATAAGATCATTTAGAGAAAGACAAACATGCGTTTAAGGCAATCAACAATGAATTCTAAATTTTGCAAAGTGTTCATATGTTCTACCAAGAGTTCATGCACCTATGCCAAAAAAGATAATTCTCAAGCATCATTAGATAAGTTTGTTAAAACATATAATAGCACATTTCCACATAGCAAATTCAAATTTGAATACATGGCATGTCAAGTTACTTACTATAAAAAGATAAGCATACATCATGCATTAAACAATTATGCTAAGGGGTTATGCATTGTACTCCAATGAATATTGAGCTTCATAATTTATTGGTCACAATTAATTTGTGCCAATTAAATTTTGAATTGCTCTTATAACATGTAAAAATAAATTTTACCCTCGATGACAAGAGTTCGTTCTTGTCATTGGTCCAATGCCTCTCGCCTCTTCTATGGTGGTGAATAGAATAAACTACTCATTTGAGTTGCTTGGTCCTTCATCCTTCAATCCATGGTTGTCCCTACAAGACAAATTAACAATAGAAGGATCTTTGGTACCCATTTGATTTTTGGGTCCTTGTGGGTTAACTTTCAATGGCACTTTTGGAATCCATTTCCACCTCTTATTAGGTTGATATTGGATTCTAGCATACCTACATTTGTTCTTGGTATGACCATTTTTGCAACAATAATTACAAGTAGTAGAGTCATGCTTTGCTTTGGCCAACAAGCTTGAAAAAGATTTTGATTTGCTTGAAAAACCTAACCCGGCTTTATCAAAGCTACAACGTTGCAAGCCAAGCAATTCATTCATCTTTAAACTACTATCACTAAACTTGACAAGAGAAGTCTTTAAATCAAGCACTTGGTTTTTCAAAACAATATTTTCTTTGATTTGAAAGCTTACTCCGATGCCGATTTTGGAGGATATAAGGTGGATAGGAAAAGCACTAGTGGTACTTGTTTCTTTCTCGGTAATAGCTTGGTATCTTGGTTTTCCAAAAAGCAAAATTGTGTTGCACTCTCAACAACCGAAGCCGAATACATGGCCGCCGATAATTGTTGTGCACAAATCTTGTGGATGAAAAGCCAATTACTTGACTATGGGCTAGATGTTTCAAAAGTTCCAATTTTTTGTGATAACACTAGCACCATATGTTTATCTAAAAATCCAATTCAACATTCTCGAACTAAGCATATCGATATAAGGCACCATTTCATTCGTGACCATATCGAGCAAAATGATGTTGAATTATTTTATGTTAATACCAAGGATCAAATTGCCGATATTTTCACAAAACCACTAGACGAAAACACTTTTATTTTTCTTCGTGGTGAATTGTGTATGATTGAACTTTGAGCATGTTTGCATACCTTAACAAATGATATCATATTTAGGGGGAGCTACTCTACTTCATCATTTGCATAGAGCAATTGTGAAATTCATTTACATAAATTAATTATGTTAAATGAATTTTATAGCTCAAAATTTAATTTCAAAAGTGCATCTTGAAATCGCCTTTCAAAGTCACAAATTGTGAATTATTGTGTTTTTGAGATTATGTGATTATTTTTTGTTGTTAGATGGTTTAATGTTAGTTAGAATTATCAAAAAAATTTTTTTTTGGTCCAAAAATTAGCTCAAAATGTTGCCAAACCATCGCCTCAGCATTCTGTGCGAAGTGCTCGTCCGTGGCTCGCATCGCCTCAAACGATCGCAAGCATCGCCTCGGGCGTGGCTCGCATCGCCTCAAGCGATCGCAAGCATCGCCTCGGGCGTTCTCGATCGCCTCAGGCGTTCTCCAGATCGCCTCAGGGGATCTCGTTTTTTAAAGACAGAAGGCTACGACTTTTGGTCATTTTTTCAGCAACAATTCGTGTTTTTCACCCATAATTCGAGATTTCTTCATCATTGTTATAATCGATCATCCTAAGCCTTTCCAAACCACCAAATCTTCCAATTCAAAATTTTTGCAAACCCTAACCCCATTTCTCAAAATCGAAACTTTACCTCAAATCCTTAAATGTCTTGCAATATGTCTCGAAGCAACCGAGAAGAAGGTGAATCAAGCCGGAGGAGACGCTCCAATCGATCCAATAGGAATTATTCGGGTCCTCCACTTGATGGTAAGCCAATTCCGGAAGATTATCTTACTCGCAAATTAATTCCGGGTTATGTCTTTGATTTCGATTTCCTTAGAACCTCCCAGCTCCCTATTCTTGATTGGATTCAATTCCAACAATGGGAAAATTTTTTCAAACCCCCTAGAAAGAACGATTTTTTGTATCCATCAATGATTCATTCTTTCTATGCCAATCTTGAACTGTTTGAGGGTGATGGTGAGTTAACTATCAAAACCATCGTTTGCAATCGTCCCATTGAATTCAATAGCACTGAATTAGGACATATTCTTCGCATTCCTTCGGAGGGTCCAGCTAAATTTGCTCTAGCTACTTGGCCCAATGATGTGATCCTGCCCAAGCCTTGTATCTCATATTTGGCGGAACCCCTCAATGTCCAAACCAATCCTTTCTTGTGAATTCCATTCCTACAAACTACCAAATCCTTCACAAGATAGTGATCACCTCGATGATCCCTCGGGATGGTGATCGTCTTAGGTTGAAATTCTCTGATGCATACTTGATGTATTACATCATAACAATGACCCCCTTCAACCTACCTAGATTCATTGTCCAAATCTTTAGGAACACCGCCCATAATCCTAAAAAGGTTATTCTCCCATTCGGCCGTGTCCTAACAAAGATTTTTCTTCATTTCAACCTTCCTTTTGATGACAATGAGAAACTCCCTATCAAGTCCAAGGACACCTTCAATCTAAGGTGTTTTTTGTTTAACAAAATTTCTTGGAATCCTTTCACTTCCTGTTGGGTTAATGATCCGGGGAACCTACTTTCTGCCTTCAATCCTAAAGATCACCCCTCATTACCCATTGATAGGATGACTAGTGCCCAAAGGGTTCATTTTCCTTTCTTGATTGAACCAAATCTCGATGAGCCACCCATTCAGCATCAATCTCCTCCTACCTTTATGACATGATGGATATTGGGGCGGATATTCCAGCTCCTGATAGTCATCAACCTTCTTCTTCTTTTGAGTTCAATCAAGACGCCTTTGCCTTCTTTACTTCTCAATTCCAAAGCCTTCGTGAGGATATGAACTCACAATTTCAATCCTTGAGAGTCGACATGAATTCTCAATTTCATTCCCTTCGAGATGATGTTGCGTCTCTTCGAGCTTACCAAGACTACTCGAGAGAAGATTTGTCGTATCTACGACATGAAGTGGACGCTCTTCGTTCTCAGTTTTCCAGTACTCACATGGACGATGATACTACTCACGGGAATGATGGTGATGGTGATGGTGATGGTGGCATGGATTGAGTTGTCTTTGTTTTAGTGTTTTTTTTTAGATTTTATCCTTTTGTAATTGTTTGTAAGGATTGTAATTGTACAATTGATGTTGGAATTAGTTTATTGTGTATGTTAATGGATTTTAAGTTAATTGATTGGATTTTGAGTTGATTGTGTATTATTTGAATGGATTTATGGTTTATTCATTTTTTAAAGGAAACTATGTCCATTTTTTTAAAACTCCTTCACCTTTTTTATTCTCACAAAAAGGGGGAGAATGTATATGTAAACTTGTTATGTAAACTTGTTGTAAATTTGATTGTTGAAGTGCTATTTGCAACCTAATTGTTTTTACAACTTGTGACACATTTTGTAAAGGTGATAAAAATGCACATTGAAACATTGTTTATCATTGCATTCATTAAGGGGGAGTTTAAACTCTCTATGCATTGCATTGTTATAAGTTTTATTTTCTTTCAAGTTTACCGGGTTTTGTGATCATCAAAAAGGGGGAGATTGTTGCGCCTTAAAACGCTACAACTCTCATTCCTCTATTTTAAATAAAATTATCATTTTTGTTTTGATGATTACAAAACCTATACATTTTGTACTAATGGTTTTTATTGAGTATGCAGCATAAATTATGATCAAAGTTGAAGATTGTAATAGTATTGAAATGCCAAAGAAATTGTCTTTTGGAAGACACGGATCGCCCCAGGCGATGGGTGCCATCGCCCCAGGCGATGGGTGCCAGGCGAGGTTCGCCACGCCCATCGACAGAGGCGATGGCTAGGCGAGCATGCGGGGAAGATCGCCCCAGGCGATGGCAGCCACAGGGACTTCGCCCCCGCACATCGACTGAAGCGACGCCGAGGCAATGCGCGGGCACGCGCGCGGGGAGTTCGCCCGAGGCAATGGCACGAACGCCTGAGGCGATGGTCTGGATCGCCTGAGGCGATGTGGAGTTCGTTTGAGGCGATGCAAAATTTGGACATGCTGAAGCTACGGCCTTAATTTTTGCTCTTGATCGCCTGAGGCGATCTGAGGATTTTTGACCGTTGGAACGCGGCGATAGGTGATCGCCCGAGGCGATGTCCGAGGCGATCGAGGAGTGATTCAAGCCTTACTTGAAGCAAAGGCTAGTAGGAGCCTAGGGGGCCTTCTACACTATAAATATGGGTGTTTTGGATCATTTTGAAGTCAAGAAACAATAGTATAAACTACAAGAAAGTTGTGTGCAATCAAAATCATTCTAGCATTGCAAACTTCATACATTTATATTGTATTGGAGTTTGTAATTTACTTCTTGTGTGTGATCTTTTGATTCTTGTTGTTGGTACACCGTGAAGGTGTGATTTGATTATTGTAAAGGTCCTCCAACACCGACGCAAGTTGGAAAATTGTATAAGTCGCCAATAAGTGAAGTTGGTGCAAGATTGTGGCTATCCTTGGAGCCCTTAAGGCCAAGAAGAAGTTGTTCTAGTGGATCCTCGGTTGGACGTTTTCTAGCCGGGAAGAGGAGACGTAGGCGATTCATCGCCGAACTTCTATAACAAATTCTTGTCTCATTTTATTGCTTTATTTCCATTAAGCATTTATTTATTTTGTTCTTTCCATTTATCGATTGACTAAAGGCTTCCGCAAGCGCAAAATTATTTTATTTTTACAAACTCATTTTAAAAGGCTAAAGTAGCCAAGGAACCTCATTCACCCCCCCTCTTAGGTTCCAACAATATACATCTCCAAAAAAGTATGATTTTGTTCAATATCCAATAGCCATGCTAGATTGTAATCGCTGTCGACGGGAAAAATTGTTTGTTTCATCCCCGAAAAATCACTGAATATATATTTACAAGATATTTTCAGAATGAACTGGTGACGATCGATGCCAGTAATATCATATACATCGCTCAATAACTGTAAATAATTAATATTGCGAGATATTGTCATGCCTTTTGACGGGGGACGATCATATCTAAAAGATTCTGAATCTTGTAATATTTGGCCTCCCCAATACAACAAAACTTTAATTGACATACCTTAAAAAATAAAGATAAAATTCATAAATTAATACATGATATATAATGCTGTTAAATATGATTATTTATATAACAACGTACCTAAAATATACTGATCGGAGCAAATAACTGGAGGATATGAAATGAGTTATATGAAATGAGCTGAATATATGAAATGAGTTATATGAAATGAGCTGATTTCGTTCGAATAAATAGATGAAAAAATTGATTAATGTCGCCATCTCAAATGGCGACATAAAATAAAAAATGAATTTTTTTTATTGTCGCCATCTGAGATGGCGACAATGTTATAATTTTTTATATTTTTACGTCGTTTTCTGCCGACAACACGTAAAAAATATTTTATAATGGTATTGTTGTCGCCATCTAAGATGGCGACATCAATAAAAAAAAGAAATTTATTGGATGGCGACATCATAAAAAAAAAGTTTTTATTGATGTCGCCATTCCAGATGGCGACATCAATAAAAAAAAAACTTTTATAATGTCGTCATCTTAGATAGCGACATCATAAAAAAAAAAGGTTTTTATTGATGTCGCCATTTCAGATGGCGACATAAATAAAAAAAAAAGAATTTATTATGTCGACATCTCAGATGGCGACAATAAAAGAATTTGGTAATTGTCGCCATCTGAGATGACGACTTGGGTTACTTTTATAAAAAAAAAAATTTCGGTTATTTTTATAACTTTAATAAAAATTGTGGTTAAATTTTTAAAAAACCCCAATTTTTATACTTTTTTGTTTTAAAAAAATACTTCAAAATATATCAAAATAGACTTTTTTTGTTAAAGCTGTATATATTCATATGGAAACAATGTGCAATGTGCCACCATCCTTAGAAGTGAAGTGACATAAACTTCTTCTCTTTTATTATGGTCTGTTTGATTTGCAGGATAGTTTGATTTGTAGGAGTGATTAATAATTTTAGAATTAATTTTTAATAATATGTTTAGTTTGCAGGACTGAAAAAAGTTATCACATCATATTTATCTCATTTTTAGCAGAATGACATATATATCATTTTCCACCTTTTTTATTATTTTTAAAATTTAAAATTTCTGTCAAATATTTCAACTTATTTCCTATAACTAAAGTCAAAAAATTTGAAATTCCACCCGAAATTTTAAATTCCAACCAAGATTTGAAATTCAAATTTTTGAGGGTATTTTAGTCATTATACCAAGCAATAAACTTATTACACTATATTATTTATCATTTATCACATAATTTTAATCATTATATTATTTATCGCATCTCGCAAATCAAACGGACCTTAGAGGAGGGTTCTAGGTTCAAATCCAAGTTAAAACACAAAAAAATCCCACCCCCATTGTCCTCAGAGAAAGTAGTATGCAATACAGGGGTATCTTACTTTTGGGCAAAGCTGTTCTTTTGTTTGGACGAAAATTTTTAAGATATATCAATTTATCTTTAGATTTTTTAAAATTTTAATAAATTTTTTTAAAATAATAAAATATTATATTTTTGGTTACACAAAAAATTATATTGGTATTTGGCCATCTGATTCTAAAATCCTAGTTACATCCACAATATAAATAAATAAAAATATATATATATATATATATATATATATATATTTGGCTCATGTTGACGCTCTTATATCTGGACTTAAGAGTCAGACGACTTGAATAAAATATATATATTCTCTATAATCAAACAAAAGTAATTTTGTTTTTTCAAATTCAAATAAAATATTCAATACTAGCATTTATTTCTGCCCCACTTTTGAGTCTAGTCATCATTAATAAGGTTTCTTGACTTTTGAGCAAGGAATTAATTTCTCACAAATAAAGTCCCACAAAATAATTATCTCTAAATTAGTTACTTAATATTCGATTAAAATTTTAATTTCATATTTTCACACAACTAAATAAGATTGAATTATTTAAATAATATATATAAAATATCACCATAACAAAATATGTCTTATTAGAGAAAGGATTTAGGGACATCGATATCCACCTCTCATATTTTAGGGTTTTTGGCAGATTACATTCCTATGATTTCCTAAATAGGTGGATTACCTTAATGTGGTTTGAAAATATGCATTTTACCCTAATGTCATTTACAAAATAGGTAGTTTACCACAGGTGGTTTGAAATAGATATTTTACCCTAATGTCGTTTACAAAATAAGATTGTAATGGTAAATTTATTTTTTAATTTTGGCTTTTGGGATGTAATAATTTTTTTTTCAAATAATTGTAATTTAGTATTTCATGTATTTTTTTGATGTTATTGTGGTTATCCAAATTAACATGAGCCTTACACTCATTTAGTACATTATACACTCATGTAAGGATATTATGGTAAATTTTACTTTAGGCTATACCATCAACGCATGTAACACCTATAGTATAGATGAGCTAATGGGGACGTATATAATTTAATTATTAAATTTAAAATATGTTTTTATTATAAAATTTAATTTTAGTAACTAATAGCATAATTAATCTAAAATAAATACATGAGATAATAGTGAAATTAAATTTACAATATTAAGTTGACAAAAAAATTATAATTTGTGAATATATTATCTAAAATTCATTAGACAAAAAAATAATTATAATTATAGAAAAACTAAATGTATATGATTTAATTCGTGTCTGTCCAAAATAAGTACGAGTTTTTGGATAAAATTTAATATAGAATACTATTCTTAATTGAGAAAATATAGTCGAGTAATAATAATTTCTAAAGCACAATAATTTTCTTTCCTTTTTGTTGTATACTTTCCTTCCGGACAAATATTTCTCTATCAAGATTGGAAGAAAAGCCATTAAATCTCGATCGTAAAATCTGGGCACGGTATTTGGGATTATTTTCTTCAAGAATTTTCGCAGTTTATTGTGTTGAAGAGAATCGATCGATCGATCGATCGATCAATCATCTTTTGGCGATTATTCGTTGCAGGGGTTCTTTTTAGTTACTAGGGTTGGGGGATGTAATCGATGACGGTGTAGGAATTGGTTTTTTTTTTAAAGCTGTGCAATTCATTGCTGTTTATGAATAAATGCTTTTGGGATCGGATCTAGGGTGGCTGCTGTCCAGTGTAGTGGTGGTGGTGGTTGGATGGTTCGTTGCCCGCCGGAAATGGCGGCGGTCGGTGGCACGGAGGCAGGAGATCAAGAGGCTTTTGGCCTTGGCGTCGGAGGAAACAGCTAGAGCGGAGCTCGAGGCCGCAGATTCCTACTACGTATATGAGGAGGAATCGGTGGCGGTGGCGGTGGCGTCGGAATCATCTCCCCAACGGCAATTCCAGTATCAGTGTGAGGTCTGCTTTAGTCCAACTACAACTCGTTGCAAGAGATGTAAAGCTGTTCATTACTGGTAAGTTGGTTCACCGGCCCCGCCCCGCCCTGAACTTTGGAATTGTTAAACATTTAGCTCGTCTCTCCTTATATCTTTTGTCTTGTTGCGTGGAATTTTCCGGTTAAATCTGGTTAGAAATCACGGAAACATCTGAAGTTCTGGTTTTTTGACAGTGTTATGAGATATTAGGCGGTGAATTAATGGGAGCTAATGTTATTAGGGTCATTTTATTTTAGGTAAACCTTACTCCAGGATGGTAACTTATCACAGATTTTCTTTTGGGTGAGCGACTGACTGAAATGGTCAAATAAATATGAAAATAAGTTGAGACAGTTAATGTGTTACAGCAGTGACTCTGTGATTGGGATTGGATGCTTCATAAAAGCGTGACTGTGTGAATGGGTTGTGGAATGATTCAAATTTTGCATCAGTTTTATTTCAGTAAATACATAATTAGGTTTCAGTAATTTGTGGTTTTGGGCATTAGCGCACACAGCCACTTATGCAATAAGTCTAGTAAATTTAGTTTTTCAAGTTGGGTAACACTGATTCCTATCTGTTTATAGATGGAAAAAATTAGTAAATAGGAAACTGACACAATAATTAACTTTCTATACAGGAAATGGAGGAAAGATGCTGTAAAACTACACTCTTAGTGCTATTAATCTAGACAAGAAAAGTTATCATAAATGAGATGTAGCTACTCGCTTTACAAGCATTCACACACTCACTATAAACAAAAAAGAATAAGAATCAAATGAAAACTTGTTGCATAACTGCATCACAATTCAAGCATTCGATATATACCAACTCTCTTGTATGAAAACATGATAAAAACGTTTCTAATTCACCTCTAATGCGTGCTGTTTCCATTTCATTCACATTTACTACACACAGCTCACATTCTACTCAATCGAGCTAATTTCAGAATCATGTTCTTTCCTTCATTTGATTACTTGTCAACTTGCCAAAAGGTAACCGATCTTATAAATATTGAGCATCAAATCCCAGGAGAAGACGATAAAAACATACATACGATTTGTGAAATGAGATGCAAATTTGTAAAGGCAATAAGAATAAGAAGATATTCATTTGGACTAGCAAGCTATGACACTTGATAAGCCTTTGGCTATATTGGGTATCTGTAGGTTTTAACAGATACTGTTTGAGTAAGTATGGTAGTTGCCTAGAACCTATTAAAGATGATTTAATTGATCCTTTTTCCTCGCTAAAAATGTAAGTGCTTTTCCTCTAGGTTGGTTAATTAGTATTGTGTGATTTGTATGTAATCTGGTTGGCATGTTGTACAAATGTCAGTTGTGACAAAAAGGAGGAGGTTCTGTCTGCAGATTTAACCACACTCACCCACAAATTAAATACTTTTCTTAATTTGTTGTTGGTAAAAATCTCATTAGCATTGACACAAATGAGCATAATTTTCTAATGAAAATGCTACTTTTTAAGTTATATTCTGTTAATCCTGTTGTCACACAGCAATTGATTCTGTCATTTCATTTTTTTAACCCATCATGTCAAAGTCTTTATCATTTATGCATTCAATCACTCCATTACTCAATCAACCCAACCAAACATACCCTCACACTGTCTTGTGGAAGATTAAGCTTATCGGATGCCATCTTCTTCTATTTTTCTTGTATCACTCATTAATGTCTCATCAATTCAATCATATTATTTGTCTTAGTACTTACCTTCCCTATAGTAATTGTCTCTAAGTTTTTGAGCCAGCAAGCTGATTTTTTTCCTTGTTATTTTACATTGTAATGAGAATATAATTTCTATTTCCTATGAAGAAACGTGTATCAGACCTTGAATATAGTTTATCAAAATTTGGCATTCCAACGTTAGTAGGGCCTTTCCATATAATCACGTGATGTACTGTGGCTTTTGACAATTGCATATCTCCATGAGTTTTGGAGGCTGATTCCTTCCACCGAAAATAAGAGCTCCTAGCCCCCCATTATTGTGATTGATGGTTGAAATTTGGCTTTTTTCTTTTATTTCGCTATATTTGGAAGTGAGTATGTACATGAGATATTCTCGGTAGTTTTTTGTTTTTTAAATTTTTATAAATTTTTTAAACATAGTACTTCTACGTATATATCTAGACTCTTCTCGGGAGTAATTTTCTTTTTAAAAAAATTATACATAAAATTTCGATGTATATATCTGGACTTATCCACATATATAGTTCAACTTTTGTTATGAATATGTTTTGGAATTAAAAAAAATTGTTATCTATCTCCATTGCATTTCTATCATACTGCTGAGAAAGGAGGCTTTAATTTGAGGAACTTTTTGTTGTTGATATCAATTGCCTTCTAAGAATGGATTATTATCACCGATAGGTTTATGGTTCAAAATCTCTTGATTCGGTTTTTTCCAATTGGACTTCAAAAATATGTAAAATAAGAAGTTAATGTCTTTCCAACATAATTTAGAAAAATATCAATTAAGTATGTTTTCTAATTGTAGATGGTGGACTTGTTTATGCAATTTATTTGGTGTGACGAAATGAGGAATTAAAAGTTATATTTATGTTCGATTAATATTCCTAATTGGTCACGTCCATGGACAATGATTTAACTGCGATAGAATCAATCACTCTTTACATGGATGCATGGCAATGCTCATGCTTACCTATAGAATATTGTAAGTTGGGTGTTGATGTAATTAGTCATCCACACTCTGATAGCTAAATATAGTTGCAGCATAAGAAGTGCTGACTACAATATTTGGGCATCAACCTATTTTTAGGCCTACAAGGAATTGAAAAATCTTAATTACTATTCTTGATTCAAAACAGCCAACCTGATTTTTCTAACGATTGTATCCAAAAGGATAGATAGACAGTGATATGATACTTCCAAAGTATCTTATATGCCAGTTTAAACGAGGATAAAGTAACACGTTTAATGAGGGCGCATGTGATGATACAGGGTGATTTTTCCTTTTCATGACATACTTGCAGATTTGAGAAGTTTCACTCTCTTTGAATTATCGGAAAGAAAGAGGAAGTAATGCAAATTAAATTTGGACGAGGGTATGTCAGTGTATGAAAGTGATGATTGTGTACAGAAGGGCATTGTATCACAAACATTAAATGCATATTTGTTGGAAATGCTTAACCATGAAAGTCAACCGCTTTACTGGGCACTGCATATACATATGTAATGGTGTTATGCAACATTAGCTGTTTAGATTGTGGTACTTTGCAATAGGTTGTCTCTTTATCTTAGGATATTGCATGAGTATTTTCAGTTCTCAAGATGTTAGGAAGACTACTGTTGTCATGCACAGGGGAAGACAGCTGCTAGTATTACAATGCCAATATTCTTTATTATGGGTGAGTTATGGAAATAGAAATAAAAATCAATACTGCATGTTTAATTTTGATTATATGTATGTTCTACAGTTTCCTATGATGTCTCATTCCACGTATGCTTTCTCATAGTTATGATACTTCTACATGTTATATGGATTCTTATGTTGTATTTATATACCTCACAACTTGTTACAGCTCTGGAAAATGTCAAATAATCCATTGGCGACAAGGTCACAAGGATGAATGCAGTTCATTTACCTCTCATCAGGGCAATGACGTGGTGCTCCTTAAGCAAGATGAGTTTCAAAAAAGCAACACTTTAAATGGGATTGCTTCAAGACATCCTCCAACTTCCGGACACCACATTTTTTCAGATCCCTCTCTTCATCTGCTCAGTGGGAAGAATGACAACAGAATTGAAAATGATTATGATCGGAAAGAAACTGATAATGTTGCCAAGTCATCTGTTGACTCACTTTCTGATGAACGGACTTCATCCACTATTTTGAGGGATACACCTATTGCTTCAACAAACAACTTGAATGTGTCCAATCAATTTGACGAGCTGAATACTCTTGTTGATATGGAGGCAGTCAAGCCCCTCTCGTCCAAGAAATCTAGTTCCACCAATCTTGTACAGGGTGTTGCTGTACCTGGTGCATCGCTGCAGGTCAAATCTGGTTGCGTTGATACAAATGAGCTGTCAGAATCTTCAACTTCATCAGGCAGCAATGCTCTAGGATCTGAAGAACTTTCACTTTCTGAACCTTCTACACCCTCGTCTGATTTTTGGGAGGCGACAGTTGAACCCATTAGATCCAAGATTGATGAACCTGATGAATTAAGTGACATAAAAGATCAAAATTCTTGCCCTTCTTGTTCTTCTTCTGGTAGAAGTGACGATCACGTTGAAGTTCTTGTTTTTGGCATGAACAAAGTCATGGCAGATACTCCCTGTCCTACATCAATGGCCACAAATCCAACTCATGAAGCTGCATTATCAGAGAAAGGAAATGCAGATTGTTTGAAGTCCAGAGAACCAAACTATCAAATGCCTATCCATACTAATGTCAGAAATACTTCACCTGAATGGAGCTCAAAGATAGAAGAAGCTAAATCCTCCTTTTCTGGTAATTGTCTTGAACATAAAGGTTCTGAATCTAAAGGACATGCACCGAATAGAGATGTTGCGGAAGTTTGTGGCTTGCAGTATTTAGCTCCTAAAATGTTGGAAAGTAAAATTGATAGGACGTTTGCTATTTCAGATGCTGTGAAATGTCAAGCAAATGATTCTCTGACCCTCAAGGATTCTAAAAATAGTATGTCTTCTAGTGGCTGCAGCAGGAAGCATGGTATTCTGGATATGCAGTCTATGGAAAATGGAGGAGCCCATAGGGTTAATGCTTGTTCGTTGATGAATGGCTGTGACTTGCACAATGCTAACAGTGGAGTTAATGCGCCACAACGGAAAGTCATGGACCAATTTCAAGCTTCTAACTTCAACCGGCGAAGTTATTTGGGTTCTAAAAGTGGACCTACAGGAAAATATGAGGTATGCTTGAAGCTTCCATGGTCATTGTGATCACTTGTACACACCAAAGAATGAGAACTGTGACATGATTTCAATTTTTCAGGGTTCGTTTTCATATGAACATTTTGTACAACTTTACAACTGGAAGAAGATTGAGTTACGCCCATGTGGACTCATAAATTGTGGGAATAGGTAATTCTCAACGTAGCATTCCTGATATGCAAATTGAAAATTTAACATAGAACCTTATACTTATTTGCTTTTCATTGTTCAATACTTCGCCTTGAAGAGCGGTAAATATATCCTGTGACATTTTCCCAGTATAAATTTTGTTGATGTTAATGATGAGCCACTTTTTGTCAAACCAATCTGTATGTATAGATTTTGCCGCATTTTGTGCTATGCTAGCTTATCGTGAAGTCATGATTAGATTGTGTGTATGTGGCACCATATATGAAACCGAGTCTCTGCTATTACTTGTCTTCAACTTTAAATGATTCAGTTTATCACTCAATTTTCAAGGATTTGAGGATTTTTATTGAGTCTAATGGTTTTTGATATTATAATTTCATTTTACATCTTTAGTTGATATATGCTGGTGTATGACTTCTGATTAGTTGTTTGAGAAACTGGTGTCTCTTCGTTTCTCTCTCTATCTCTCTCGCAAGGCATGTGTGTATGTGCGCTTTATTCTTAGGGTTTCAATACATTTTTTTATTGTTGTTGAGTGGTAACACCTTCCGACATGCCTTTGATACCGATACTGTTATTAAAGTTTTAATACCCCATGAGAGTTTTCTTTGTCCGAGTCTCCTGCAGCTGTTATGCAAATGCTGTACTCCAGTGTTTGGTGTTTACGCCACCCCTCACAGCTTATTTCCTCCAGGGACTTCATTCTAAAACTTGTAAGTAGTTTCCATATTTATGTTGTCTATTCCAGAACTGTATAGTTTTAATCCTTAGTTTCCTGTTGTTTTTCATTTTTATGGTTTTTGTGTTTTGTATAAGGTGGAAAGAGGGAATGGTGCTTCACCTGTGAGTTTGAATTGCTTGTTAAGAAGGCCAAGGAAGGAAAATCTCCTCTTTCTCCTGGCCCTGTGCTGTCTCAAATGGAGCGTCTAGGAAGCCATTTGGGTAATGGGAGGCAGGAAGATGCTCATGAATTTCTCAGGTGAGTTGGCGTTGGGTACCTGGTATCTGCTTAGCTGAATATACTCTTTTATGGTTGTTTGCAGTTCATTAGTCCTCAAGTACATGTGGGCATGTATTATATTCACAGATATGCTATAGATGCAATGCAATTCGTACACTTTAAGGAAGCTGGGTTTAACAAGCCAAACTCTTTGGATGAAGAAACCACTCTGGTTGGGCTCACATTTGGAGGCTTCCTCCGTTCAAAGGTTATTTTGATGAATCTTTTGAATATTTTAGAGATGTGCGCTTTATCTGGACGATTATTTTGATTTTTTTTTGTACTGTGTGAATCCAAATACAGATTCTGTGCATGAGATGTGGAGGTCAATCTGAGCAGCATGAGAGAATAATGGATCTGTCTATTGAGATAGGAGGAGATGTAGGAACTGTAGAAGAGGCCCTACATCAGTTCAGTCGCTCAGAGATTTTAGATGGTGAAAATAAATACCACTGTGGCAGGTCTGACCATCAGTTTGCTATACGCACTTGTCTTACTATGAGTTGTCCTGCTAACTTTTGGACGTCCATGTTTCCATTTTCTATAATGACAATATTTTTCGAAGTGTCCTCTATTTGGGTAATAATATTACAACACGAGCTCGGACGACTATGCAATAGTGTAAATTTTGGTCGTTGCTTGTGTGATTTTATTCCCATGTATGTTATTTTAATAAGACGCATGAATGTCTAACTAAATTTGCTCTACATAATTGAGGATTGACAAAAGTGGGGAGCGATGAAATCACTTTTATATATTTTCCTGGTAATACAGTTTTTATTTAGTTCTCTCTCTTTCCTTGGTGAATGAACTTGGAATTGTATCACGATGAAGCAGTAGACATAGTTCATTTTTGCTTTACAGAGCTATATCCTCGATTTATCTCTCCAACAAGTTACGTCATTCTGATCAATTATTAAACCAGGAGATTAATACTCTGTCAGTGATCTGATAAAAGACTTTTCCAGTATATTGAGACAAATACCTTTTTTCTTGTCTATGTAGTGATATCTTCATGTTAGCAGTGTTTCGAAACATCCGAGTGGGAAGGGGAGGGGGAGGGATTTTTGTTTTCTTCATCTCCTCATTTTGATTATATGAGATAGATTTATATCTAACTGAATGGATAGAATTGAGAGACAATGAATTAGTTGTATTGTTTTTGGCAGATGCAAATCCTACGAGAAGGCCAAAAAGAAGTTGAGAGTGTTGGAGGCTCCTAATGTTCTGACTATTGCTCTTAAAAGGTTTCAGGTAATCTAGGAGTCAAATGTGTATAATATTTGATGTTTTTGGTGGTAAAATGAGTTGCTTACTTTTTTGGTTGTTGCTTTTACAGTCAGGTCAGTATGGGAAGCTGAATAAGGTTGTCAAGTTCCCCGAGGTTTTGAATTTAGCTCCATATATGAGTGGAACGAGCGACAAGTCTCCAATTTACAGGCTTTATGGGGTAGTAGTTCACTTGGATTCTCTGAATGCCACATTTTCTGGTCACTATGTGTGTTACCTAAAGAATAATGCCGGAAGGTGGTTCAAAGCGGATGACACGACAGTAAGTTCTTTTATGCAACTTTTAACATTTTGTCACTCAGTTATATACAGACATTTTATCAAGACACTTGAGATTTTACTTTGAACAATAAGTTGTGTTAGTGGGAAAGTGACCAGCTTCATGATGCAGTTCCTACTTACCCCTGAAAACCACCCTTGTCTTCAAACGTTTCCTCCTACAAAGTACAAACCCAATAAATAAAAACATTAGGCAGCCGGTCCTACGAAAGGTAAGGAAAAATTACGGGTCTGATGTGTCCGTACACCTGTGACTGGTTGCTACTAATGCTTATGCTGTCACTCCTACGGAATTTGGAGACATTTTGGGCCTATTGATTTCAAATCCTACGTTTATAAACATTGTTTAAGCTGTTTCATGTTGTTTATTCTAATACTAAAACAAGGCTTAGTTTAGAAAATATCTGACATGGTACTTATCCATCTCATGACTTGAGGGGTCTGAGGATACATGACCAAACAACCAGGAGCTAATAAACTTTCATGGGGAAAATGATGAACTGATCTGTTTAAATTTATGTGAGAAACAACAATCCGATTGGACAATAAGGAAACTCACTACACTTTCTATGTGAATATGCTCAGTGCAGGATGGCTTTTGCCATTTCTTGTTCGATGGAGTGAGTTAATTTTTTACCTCAACTTTTGTTTCTATCTTTATGCTACTTTTGTTGTTCTTTATATGATGAGCTTGAGGACCACTTAATGACTTACATCTTACTTATGCTTCATGTTTTTCATGGTTATAGGTTCAACCAGTGGAACTTGAAAGGGTTTTGTTGACTGCTGCATACATGCTTTTTTATGCGAGGTAAGATGTCTGAGAACTCTAAACTTTTGATAAATCTCTGTGCTACATCTGTTTTTCCCCTAACTGCATCCAATTCCTTGCTAGGTGCTCTCCTCGTGCCCCGAAACTAAGGAGAATGGTTCCTCGAGAGCTAATAAGAAGTGCAATGGTTCCCCGTGAGCCAAGAAAAGTAAAAAATCAGGATTGTAAGTGTAAATTCCATCAAGCGGAATCAGTGGGATGTCTCCTTATGCAAATTGAATGGTCAGACCTGCAATGACTGCCTTTACAAGCATTGCTCGGGGTACCATCTGACTCGGGCAAATTTAGAAGATGATGTCTCAAGTGACAATTCGTCCTCTATCTTCTCTGAGGCTTCCTATAGCACCGAGAGCAGTAACATGGAATCTACAAGCACAGATGACAGCTTCGATCAAATGCTGGGCGACATAGGAAACCACATGAATAAATCATGGAGAAACTCCTCGGATTCTGACTCATCTTCTGCATCATCATCTCCATCTCCTCTTTATACGAGGCACTCACCGCTTTCTGATTTGGACCGTTACTCTTCAGATACCGGGACTGGTGGTTCTAGTGTTCTCAAATCAAGTTCTAAAGGTGCAGTTTCAACAGAGAAAGGGAGAGGTTCATTCTCGTACCCCAACCCACATACAAGGTTAGTCGGTAGTAGCAATAGTTATTGTAGCAAGGAGAATGACTCCAATAGAGTAGTAGGAAGCAATAACTCTCGGGATAACGTGAAAAGTGTACATTTAAGAAGATCCATTCGGTAAAGAGCGGAGTGGGGAAGTACGAGTTCGAGTTCGAGTTCGAGGGGATGGAGATATGAGAGGGATCACTGAATGTATTTAAGTATGTAACTAACTAGGCACTATAGCTCGAGTCGTCCCTCATTTTGCGACTCTTACCTTTTATACACAATATATATATATAATGTTCATATTTTTTTTTTATATCAATAAACATCGCATCTATTATCGATTCTGTTTGTTAAAATATTTTGGTTATTTTTGTGTTTGAACATAGTTCTATCGAATTCCCATTCAAAAGCAACCAAATTGAGTTCATAGGATGCCAATTTTTTACATGGGGAAGCATTAAGGTATAATTTTTAGCAAGACGCCTTCTCTTTCTTTTTTTATGATGGGAGAACTGGGTAAACTCTCGGGACAGAGAAAATGTTAGTAGAGGAATCGAACTCGTGACTAAAGCCTTTATGCTTACTTACTCTACCCTCCATGAGGGGCATCAAGGGCCCTTTTTTTTATTTAATACTGCACGCGGTTCCACATGTTGAATGTTTTATGTTTCAGATAAAGATTGATGAACTATGCTCCAAACAGAAAAGATATCGAATTTGTAGATGATTTTTAAATTTTTTAAAAAACAATCTATTTTAATCCGTTGTAGGCAGTCAAATTCTTTCATCACAAGAGATATGCCAGAGAGGAGGAAAGTCATGGTTAATGCTTTAAATCACTTAAAAGATGTGTGGAGAAACCAAATTTGATTTTTAGTAATTTAATGCAAGGAAAATGAATATGTTTGTTGTGATCAAGGAAAATGATTAGATGGGAGTTTATATATACTAGCAGGTGACGCACACGCGTTGCGTGTGTAACGTAATATATAATGCATACGAAATAAATGAGACATATACATTGATTAATATTACAATTCAAGATGCAACAAAGAACCACAACAAACCATTTGGGGGTAGTTTGGTAAATTCAAATTTGTCATACCAAGGTAGTTAGTATAAGGGGCTTAGGCATTATGCAACAAAGAACCACAACAAACCATTGGAGGGGGTAGTTTGGTAAATTCAAATTTGTCATACCAAGGTAGTTAGTATAAGGGGCTTATGCATTATAATATAGTAAGATATATATATATATATATATATATATATATATAATCACGTGCTAATTTAATGATTATCATTATCATTATCGAAAATATACAAAATCATAATTTCAAAATATAGATAGAAATCATCTGAAGACTAATTATAACTTATAAAGTGAACCAATCTGGCAATGTTCCACCGCCCCGCCGGAAACCGGCGTCGGATACTCATGAGCATCATCTCCTTCGCCGTTCCTGGACGTATCTTCATCATCATCATCATGCTGCAGCCTGCAAAATGAGGGGCTAGTAAAGGTCCCGGCAACTAGATAAACAGTAGCCGCCGATACCATAGGTCCAACAACCACCCCACCCACTACCTGTCCCTGAGGCCCCGCCGCCACGTACAAAGTGAACTGGCCATTTACAGGAAAATCAACGCCACTCTGATCAAGAACTGTTGCGTAGATCGAGAGAATATCAAAACGGCCATGGAACGTGACGGCGGCGGATCCGGGAGTGGCAGAGGGTTGTTTAATGGTGATGTTTGCGACGGCGCCGCTTCCGGTGAGTATGCAGAGGCTTAATTTCCGCTTCTGGCAGAAGTGAGTGGTGGCTGCAATGACATCGACGCCGGGGGGAAGCTCAAGTATGTAGGGGCTCATGCAGGGCGGCTCCGATGGTGTTTTTGAGATGATGGATTGTGGCTTCGGTTTATTCCTGGATCCGGGTGGGCGGCCACGGGGCCGGCGAACTACTTCTATGGTGGCGCCGTCAGTGTAGTGCTGGAAGAGCATGGCCCTCCTGAATTATTCTTCTCGCTGCGGGTTTATGGATGTGGCCGGAGCTGTCTTCTTCTTCTTCTTCTTCTCTATCGAGGCTGCCGGAATGCAGTCTACGGCGGCGGTTGAGGTGGTATGGTGGAGCGGCGTCGGTTGCTGCTGATGGAGTTTGGAAAAGATGCCATTGAAGGCATATTTGGAGTCGTGATCTCTTTCTTCTTCGTATAGTTTGCTTTTCATAACTTTTAGGTATATTTTTCCTATGTGAATGTTCCGGTATAGATAGATGCATGGTGAGATATTTATACATAAGATAATAAAATATTTTAATTTTGAGCTTTGGGTCTAGCTCGCTTGATAAAAATTCATACACTCTTTGATAAAGACACGTATTCGAGTATGGAAAAAATCTTTAGCCTCTTCCCCTATAAAAACAAATATTTTAATTTTAAATTATAATAATTATGAGTGAAAGTTGAGTTTTGTAGCACTTAACGTGCAAGAGCTGGAAAAATTCGATCACGAAGTGATGATATTCCCAATTAGTCAATTACATTTGAGGTCATAGTAACTACATCTTCATGTGGACCCTACCACGAGAGCTGTTAAAATAGATTGAGCACGTCAGGTTGATTCAATACAACCCATCAAATAGGTAGGGGCGAAAGTTTTTGAGGTCCGCCTCTTGGCAGGTGGAGTGGGTTGGCCGCGGGTTTGGTCAATTAATTAATTTATAATAAAATTTAATTAATTAAAATATTATTTATCAATAATATTTAATCATTAAATTTTAATAAATTAATTTTTATTTTTTGGCGGATTTGACACACCTAACTCGCAACCCGCCATGAGTTGGGTTGGGTTGGGTTGGAGGTATTCCAACCTGTCTAGAGACGGGCCTAAACAAGCCAACTCGTTTGGATTGATAGGTTGAATGAGCCAATCTATTTGGATCAGATTGACCTATTTTGACACCTCTATCCACCACGACGCCAAATCAATTGTTGTCATTGTATTTACTCTTTAAGGCCAAGTTCGAATTATCTCTTAGTAGGATAACTTGAATTTATACTAGTATAAGGATAAAGACATACATTTATATAATATATACAAATGTATATTAAATTATAAATTTCATTCCAATGACTTGGAGTCAAAGCAAGAATGTAATCATTTCCATCTCATCTGTAACTAATTTTTTTTAATAACTCGATTTAGTTTATCAAATTTGTTGTCACACGATATCTTTTTAAAGTATCTTTAAAAAAATTTAATTTTTAAAAAACCACAATATTTATATTTACTATTTTTGTCAAAGATAATTATTTATACATACATGTAAAAAGAGCATACTGGCATTAAGCGGAGGGAGACAGGGGCAGTGCCCCCCTTGCCCAAAAAAAAAAAAAACATTAAAAAAAGATTTTTTAAAAAAAAAATTGTAATTTTAACCTTAAAAAATTGTAGTTTGCCCCTTAAAAATTATATGTTGCCTCCCTTTAATTATCTTTTACCCTTAAATTTTTTTTGGACTAATACTTTTATTTTAAAATTTTTTGCCCCTCCTTCCCTAAAACCATACGTTCGCCAGTGGCATATACGAGCATGTCTAATGCGGGATTAAATCGCTTTTATTTAAATAAAAAATTAAAATAATATATATATATATATATCTCTAATTTTTTCAATATCTTGATTTAGAATAATTCGAAAAAAAATGATTTGTTTTTTTCCCCTATAAATAAAAAGCAAGCAAATGAACCAACAAAAGTGGGTGCGTTTTTGTCTAAATTGTCTGCGCCGACTTTGCCGACTTCCTTTGGTCTTCCCATCCACCACTCTCTTCATTCCTTTGGAGATACGCATACATTAATGCTATATGGTATTTATGTATTGTGTATTTATACTATTCTTTTTTAACAATAAATATTCATATAAAATTAAAATATATCTATAAACTCTTTTGTTCTTATTCAATTTATTTAAATGGCTTGTGTGTGTTTAATTTTTGAAATTAAATTTATATTAATTTTTCTTTTCTTTTTAATAATGTCATTTTGTTTCTTATGATATGCTACCCATGAATAGCTAGCTTGTGGCACCTTACGAGGATTGACAAGAATATTTTCTTATAAAGATATTTTTGGAATCCAAAGTGGGTGAAATTTGGGGGTCTCTTGTTTATTTTTATTTTTTTTGATAAAAGTTATTTTTTGCCTTTAAATGCATGTGTATTTTTGTGATTTGATGTGTGGATTTTGGAAATAAACTCGACACACAATTTAAATTTTTTTTTTAGCATAAACATGACATATATTAGAATAAAACGATGTACAACAAAGAGTTCGACGACTTCGATCATACTCACCAACAGCAACCGAAAAACATCAACAAAAACAGTTGCCAAAAGGAAATGATATTGATAATATGAAAAACAACAGAAACACGATAACTTGACCAAGTGATTATAGGGACCACCAAAGCCAAGCTCAGGTCACCTCAAATCATTTACCCCAAGGTAAGATCGAGCAGGGGAAATGCCTTTCATGTAATTTGAAGGTACAAATACGGATAATAGGAGACATAAACATGATAAATAGTCTAACAAACTAGTGAGCTCCTGTATCCAAAGTCCCAAACTGAAATCCTTCGACCAAAGAACACAATTGAATAGAGCACGAAATCTAAAAGCTCAATAACCATATCCAAGCATTGCCAAAACAACTACGAGACATAGCAAAAATATCCGAGCCAGAAATCCAGGAAACTTCCCCCACAAATTTAAATAATTCTGTGAACTATCGTCTGACGAAATCATCTTCCATCATTTATCAAACCGTTTCCTACCTATTGTTTAGAGTTGCTATCTCACGTAGGCAACTTGAAAACTATATTTGCTGCTTATAAAAGATTTTGGGATACTTCTATCGTAATCAGTTGGTTATGAGTAGGAATCCCTTGAATTCTTAACATGGTATCAGAGTAGGCTTTTCCATGTGATTGACTATTCCGCCACATGCTCATGGTCTCCCGCGTTATTAATCTACTAGTTTGACTTATATTATATCATACGTGAGAGAGTGTGTTGAGAGCTGTTGTCCCACATTAGGAACCTGAAAGCTATATTTGCTCCTTATAAAAACTCTAGGAATACTCATATCATAATCAATTGGTTATGATCAGGAACCCCTTGAATTTGTAACACCTATTTTACTTTACATTGTTGACTTTATTGCATTTCGCATAGTACTCCGGATTTGGACATATCTTTGGCCCCCAATCAGATGGCTCTTTTAAAGTGTTATTTGAATTCAAAAGTACTAAAAATTGTGGGATCTCTAATATTATTTTCTAAGGGAAATTAAACCCAAAAAAAAAATCGACCTTGCAAAACTAAAAGCATCCCATCTCACATTCCACCTGCTTCTAGTTGGATGGTATGTTTTAACAAATCTTGTAGTTCAGCAAATCCACAAATTAAAGCTAGAAAGATAAGTTTTACACAAAAAATAAAATAAAAAAACAAGAGAGGAGGAAAAACATAATGGGATCACGACCTATAGGAGTATAAGGGCATCTCCAATGGGACGTCATTTTGGCGTTGGACACCAAAATGGCGTCCCACCCCATGCTCCAATGCTGCATTATTTTCTGCGTGAAAATGGTGCAGTGCTACAGTACCACGTCAAATTTGGCGTGGCACCGTAGCAATGCTTCAAAAAAGCTGATGCTTTTTGCTTTTTTAATTTTTTTTTTGTTTTCTTCTTATTTATAAAATGTTTAATTATTTACTGTATTATTATTATTTAAAATTTATTTAAAACAATCTAACTAAATTTTGACAATTTCATAAATAATTCAAAAATTATTATTTAATTTCAAAATTAAAATTACTGATTATAATATAATGATATAATTATAAAATTTAAATTATCTAATAAATTTTCGAAACATAATTTAATACATAAATATATTAATAAATTTGCAATTGATAGCTATTAAATAAAATAAATATTATAAATAAAATTAAAAGGAATATTCTAAGAATATTCCTTTTGAAGTAAAGTTTAGGAGTAGGTGGGTTGGAGATGAGTTTTGTGTTTAGTGCAAACATTACACTATTTTGATGCAAAAAAGTACGCTAAAATGAAGTTTTGGGTTGGAGATGACCTAATAGGGAGATATTGGTCGATTCTTTTGAGACTTATTTTTAACAATCAATTTATATATAATTCCCTAGAGATTTTGATGAGGAGTTAAAAAGAATTGGACCAAAGTTAGAAAAAGATCTTATGGAATTTATATTGAAAAAGCAATGGAATTTGATAATTGAAGAATGACTAGAAGCAAAGAAAAAGGTCCGAGCTATCAATATCTTAGTTGCAATTTCCTTTTAATATGGTTCTGTCATATCAAAGAAGGAGAATGGTGTAGTCCCCGGGAATTTCGATACTAAGTAAGGGCCAAAATGATTCGAGACAGTGGGTCTCATACACATTTTTTTGTGGGACCACTACCTCAAATCATTTTTGGATTCTTATGGAATCCAATCTACCCTTATGGTTTTACTTTAAGGGCGTGATTCAAAATTCTCGTAGTCCCCTTATCCCTTATCCGATACATTGTCATTTTAAAGCGTACCATTGCATCAATGATATGGGTTTAAAAATGTAAAAAATCCAACAAATGATGGAAATTTTTATCTTTTGATAAATTTCTATTTTATCTAAATGTTGGAGTATATATCTTCGTAAACCAATTCACTTTTGTGAAATTTTAACATCAAGTCTAAAAAGCCTAAGAGCGGCACAAAATTGGTTGAAGTTTGGTCGATGATAGAGTGGATCACGCGTTACATCTGTCTTTTATTTGTTTTTCCAGTCAAAAGTGCAGGTCACATTGTGAAGTGAAGTGGGGCGTGGACAATGACTTTGATAGGTTGAATGAAGACTTAATATTAATTTTTCAATAGTTTGAGAATCTTCTAAAACAAATTATTTCTATGTAAATAAAATTCTATACCAAGAAATAAAGTATTAAATACTATAATTATAGTAAGCTAATAAGTTGGATTGGACGATTGTTAGAGCCCAATTGACACAATCAGCGATAGGAAACTTAAAATACAGCAACTACTGTTACTAAGCATTTAAATAGATTGGGTAGACTACATGAACCAATGAAGGAATCACGTCGGGTAATACACATGCATCAGTCTTCTCCAAGAGCTTCTTACGGTCCGAATATCTCCGTTGATCCATCTGGACTCCAAATTTTTGTATATAACTTCGAGATATGTCTTCTTTGGTCGTTCATTTTTCTCATGCAAGTGCACAAATCCATCGACTCTAGTGGATGCACATGTACATTGCTGATCATACATCGTACATGACCATACCAGTTTTCTTGCATCTTCTCTTCAATACAAACCACACATAATTCACCTCGAATGTCTTTGTTCCTTATTTTATCTTCGATTTTATCACATATTAAGCAGAGCATACACATCTCTGTCACACTCATCTTTTTGACATAATTTCTCATTGGTACCACATACACCATTACAAGTCAGATCTGATGACAGTTCTATAAAACTTGCCCTTCAATATTAGTGGGATGTCGCATAGAACTCCGATGGCGTTTCTATATTTCAACAATCCCGCCTGTATTATGAGGCTATCGTCACTATCAATATGGCTCCTTCTAAATAACAGAGCCTATGCATCAAAACTTGCTATTCATCGATACCTCTTGGCCATCGAGAGTTGCAACACTAGGATTTTGATATGTACAATCACTAAATTTGCACTCCATATATTTCATTTTAGACTTATTTAGTCTAAAACTCTTTGATTCTAATGTATCTTTCCATAACTCTAGTTTAGCATTAACCAATGTAAGGGTGTCAAACGGGTCGTGCCAGCATGTTTGGGTAACATGTCGTGTTGGCACGACCCAAATCGTTATTTTTAATTTAAATTTTTGTAATTTTTTGAAAAGATAATTTATATTAATTAAATTATTAAAATATAAGAATAGTATAATAATAAATAGCTTGACACAATTGACAATACACATGGAAAATTTAAATTTATTGACTATACATTTTATAAATATAGTCTACAAATTATGTTCACTGATTCACATAACGAAGTAACAAAATCACAAAATATAAACATATAACTTTCAACTTTTTTCATTTTCGTTAGAAGATATATCATGTACTCCTATATTTTGTAATCGGCTATCGGTATCCAACCAATCTTTTAATAGAATACACATCTCTATGATGTTTGTTTTCATTCTACTTCTTTTTCATGAAGGACTCTGCCACCTGTCTAAAACATGACTCCGATGAAACTGTGGATATCAGAAGGATTAGTAGATCACGTGACATGATAAAAAATAATAGCCAAAGTGTAGAATTATGCCAAAACATTATAAGATTTAAAGGTTGACAAATTGATAAGATTACAGAGATCACTATATTTACGGAATATAATATCTTCAAGATTTACGGAAGATAATATCTTTGACTAAGGAGGAGAAGATTTGGCACAGTCTTCTTGTGATCTATTAAACATCAAATGTTTTAAGTCTTGTTCAGTAAAATTAGTTCTTTGGTTTAAATACATTTGAAGCTCGATAAATGAAGATGGAGTGAAAGAAGTCGAAGTAGAATCCTGTTTTCTTCAAAATTATGATTGTTATGCTATCGATCGATCGTCACATATATTGCCGACCGATTGGTAAAGCTCCCATTTTTTTTTATCCCAACCTATGTCATTTGACGATCGATCGGCAACCATTTGCCAATCTATCGTAATAATTTTTTTTAGAAAAAACAAAAAAGCCATACCATGTCGGCATGGCCCACAGGCATATACTTGTGGCTCAGCATGACCCGTCAATATAGCTGAATGGGCCGTGCCGTGCCTCGTGCCCTCCGGTCCGTTATACACCTCTAAACCCATGACTTGCTCTCATCGATTAACACAATATCAGCGAAAGCATAGTCCAATGTAATTCAGTCTGTATATCTTTCATTATTTCATCAATCACTAAGACGAATAAGAAAGAACTCAACGCAGAGGCAATAAAATAATTATTAAAAATCAATTAAAATTATCTTATAAAATTGTAGATTATTTTAAATATATAATTTGGCAATTAATTATGGGAAAAAACAGGTCGGTACCCTATAGAGAAATATTATTCATTCTAATTTGGGTAAATAATTTTCAATCATTTAAGTCAACTTTAGGTTCAGATGACAAAAGCACCCTTAAGATAACCAAAGAGGGTTTGAAAATATGGGAAGAAATACGGTGCCCTAGCTTCTCCTCACACATCATTGTTGTTAGGATCAAGCGCTTACCACTAAGCTAAAAGCTATAGTTGGTAGCATATGCGCAACTTAAAACCCTTATACAGTGGCAGCGTAAAGCCCCTTACTAAAGGATATGTGGACATGATGGGCTGCACCCTACATGCGCCAATGGGCCGGGTTGTTAAACCATTGGACGACATATGACACCCACCTTCATCCACGAGTGCACAGAAGGGCTTATTGGGCGCAACACACCAAATAACCCCCCCAGAAAGTGCTTCATGAGCGACTCGAACACATGACCTCGATCTGATACCAATTGTTAGGATCAAGCGCTTACCACAAAGCTAAAATCTATAGCTGATAGCATAGGCGCAACTTCAAACTCTTATACAGTGGCAGCACAAAACCCTGTACTAAGCCACAGGTGGACATGAGGGGTTGCGCACTACATGCGCCAATGAGCAGGGCTGTTAAGCCACTGGACGACAGATGGCACACACCTTCATCCACGAGTGCAAAGAAGGACTTACTGGGCGCAGCACACCCAATAACTGTTATTAAACATGGAAGATTTTCAGAACTCCATAAATTCGGGCAGGCGAAGACGCAGCCTGTTGCTATGGCTTGAGATCACTAGGTTGTGCATTAGTTTTGGTTTCCTGTATAATTATCTAGTTTTGTAGTCCCGATTCATGCGTGACTTCTGTGGGGTATGGCTTTGGTAGAGCTTTTTCAGATTTTGTTGTTTCTAGTTGTGATTCATTGGCGTCCGCGCTTGTTTGCTCACATTTTCCAGAATTTACCAGGCTGTGTTTAGTTTTGCTTTCTTGTACAATTTTCTTGTTTTGTACTCACGATTCGTGCGTGCCTTTTGTGGGGTATGACTTTGGTAGAGCTTTTTTCAAATTTTGTCGTTTTTAGTTGTGATTAATTGACGTTCGTGCTTGTTTGCTCACATTTTTCAGAATTTACAGCCTGACAACAAAATATGCAAAGAAGACGACGATTCAGATAACAAGTAACTGGTGCACGAAACTTACAAAAAAATAGTTGATGCACGAAATTATCTAAAGTAGTTGGTGCACAAAACTTATCTAAAGTAATTGGTGCACGAATCTTAAACTAACTGGTGCACTAGTTTATAAAAGTAATTGATGTACGAACACATAAAAGTAACTTGTGCACGGTCTTAGAAAACTAACTAGTGCACGAATCTTAAACTAACTGGTGCATGAACATAACTGATGCACGAACAAACCAGATGCATTTATTTTACCACATTATGCTCAGCAATTAATTTTACAAGTTCGTGCATCATTTACTTTTATAAGTTCGTGTATCAATTACTTTTATAAGTTCGTGCAATAGTTATTTTATATAAGTTTCGTGCACCAGTTATTTTTCATAAGTTTCGTGCACCAGATACTATATCTTTGTTGCAAGTTTTACTATTATGCTTTAAATTATTGAAAATGTGATCACGTGCGGACGCCAGCGAATCACAACTAAAAATATCTTAGCAGCACATCTCTAGCTCTCCACTTTTTCACAACTAGGCCAATTTTAGGATTTTGGTGATGAAAACCACGTTTATTGAAAAAGAATTCAGCCGCATTAACTCAAAAAATTAAGAAGGAATATACAGCTAAAACAAAGTGCAATGAGAGACGAAACTTGCTCCATGGTGGCGATGTGGCGGGAGTTCGGAGAGGTGACGGTGATATGGCAGTGTAAATGTGGTGGGAAGAAAGAGAGTGATGTGAGAAGATGCGATGTTTCATGTGTTTGAAACCCTAATTAGATAGGAGATGAAAATCAAGTGTATTTTAGTAAACAGAAAACAATTAAATAAAACAAAAGTTAAAAAAGGACTTATGTGAATAAAATTCTCTCAACCGTGGATTTAGTTGCACATTTGTTTTTTTATCTGACTTATATGAATTAAGTTTCTCCAAATAGTACCTTAATGCAATTCCCCATTAATTATTACACATCCCATAACATTCAATCTAACATTTGTCATCAACGCTTAAGTTTTATGTTCGAATTAGAAGGACGCAGGGCAGAACCATAGTGTGGGTTAATCTGGATTTCATCCTTATGGGTCATATATTAAGGCAAACCATATTTATATATATTTAAAAGTTGGTCTTTTTTGTATCATTATAGCAGGAGCTGTATTAAAAAAACCACACAAAATGAGAGACTAATAGACTCATATAATACAGAGAATATGTTCTATTGACTATTTATCTATAAATTTTTCACATATAATTTAGACCCAGTAATTCAAAATTCTGTTCCTCCCTTGACAAATGCACCTGTGTGCGAACAAAAACCCAATGAATACAAAATTTCTTGACAATCTCATGTTGTAGATCCAGGAATATTCCCAATGATATTGGGTGAGAATATTATCAATGAAGGGATGGTTCTACCACATGGAACACTATCTCATGAGCGCACTACCTCATGAGCTAACCAAGACCTAAGACAAAGCAACTACAAGCATCATCAATCACCACTAACTAATGATTATAAAATTTTAGCCAGAAGGTAATCGCTCAAGTACAGAAATGGAAATGAAAATTAGAGTGTATAAACCTGAAGAAACACCATCCAAATATATTAGAACAAACTCATTTCTTATCAATTCAACAATTCTAAATCAACGAAGAGAGACCAATATAGGTATATGCATTTTCTTTTTAATTTCTTTCTTTCCTTCTTTTCAGTTTTTTTTTTTCATTTGATCGTTCATTGCTTCATTCCCCCGTAAAGTATGTGCTTTTACACGTATTGTCAGATTTTTGACATAAAAGAAAGAGAAAAAATAAAGATCACTTGATGAGCATGAAATATACAGCATTTTCAGAGGGGAGATGTGATCTTCCTGCTTATCACCGGTCTTTATCATAGATGATGAAAAATGCGAAGCTGAGATACCAAATACTTTCAAGAACTTCTCCATTGGCATGTTGGAAAGTCAGATTTTATGCAAAGTATCAGCTGATCAGGGGTAAATTAACCAAGCATAATGAGCCTGCACCAAATATGATCACCACGAGTCGCATTTTGACTCACAGCCAGTCGGTGCAAGAAAACATTCATTGGCTCTCAATTCAGGACTTTGCCGAGAAGTAAGAGCATCAAAATGAATATTGAGAACTCGAGTACGAGCTTGGGTCTGGTATCATGTGGAAGCCACCACTGCCACCTGTAAGTTCAACCAGTAGATAGGCGCTGGTAAAGCCTGCTCAACATTAACCAAATTTTGATAATGATGAACAGTGAGCAGACAAATATCAGCCAGATAAATCTAACTAAACAATTAGGGTGGAAAGAAGCTCAAAATGAGAAGACACCAAATAGACATCTGAGCCTAAAAACGATCGTTCAGCATAATTTTAGCAGCGGGTGCGGGTGCTGAAGCAAGATCATGAAAAACACAGCCAGATTGACTAGAAGCGCTTTCATATTTCCAACCATAGTCGAGCAGACCTGATATTGATCTTGGTCATAAAATTTAACGAATCCAGTAGAAAAGCCATGGACTATTTAGCCTAATTATTTAAATAAATTGGGAAAATAAGAAAATTAAGGTCAAACTTTGAAAATGAAATAAATTCAAATCTTTCGAGGAACGAGTTATTCATGCACACAAAAGTAAAATATGATGAAAAATACAAATATGTAAACCTCACAACTTAGAAAATACTAAAGCACAATAGTACTATACAAAACTTTTGGTAACATGATCACGTTTAGTAATCTAATCTTTTAAATACTAAGTTAATGCAAGCAACAAAACTGCAATGATCATTCCAAACTCAAAGTTCTTTAAGGTCATGTTTGGCTATATGTATTTGCATCTAATGAAGGCTTTGAAAAATGGATTTTTAGAAGACATTAATTTGGGGGAAATTAAAATCCATTAGAATGTCTTACACAGAAACTTTAAATAGTAGTTAAGGATTTGAAATCCAAAGAATCCATAGATTTCTAAAGTCATATCTAGGCCAAGACAGTACATAGTATTTGTATAGTATTTGTTAAGAATATATGTGGTTACAACTCAAAACCAATTGGCTATGAGTGGAGTAGCCCATACATTTTATAAGGAGCTCACAAAGCTTGTAGTTTCGCAATATGAGACAAGTCTCAACACGCTCCCTCACGTGCGACATTATATAAGTCAAACACGTGGACTGATAATGCGGGTGACGGTGAGCAAGCCGGCTCTAATACAGGATTGAAACCTGGGTCTGATACCATGTTAAGAATATATGTGGTTCCAACTCAAAACCAATTGGCTATGACTGGAGTAGCACATATCTTATAAGGAGCTTTGTGGGACAAGTCTCAATAGTATTGACTAATTAGAGATCAATCTCATTAATTAGCACGCCCAAACAAACACCAACTAGTTATTATATCTGAAGAGCATAATCAGGCTATGTTTGATAAAGTTAATCATGATTAGTTAAAGAATGATGATTTTTACCTATCATAGCTTCATCCATTTACTTTGAGTTCAGGCAAGTATATAAATTAATTTAGCCCACCCAAGTTTATCATATATAGGCGTGCATATTAATACTCACCATCTGCCTTCAGCAGATGCGTCATTCCCGTCACGTATTTCCTCCTCGAATGCTTCTAGTATGGCACGCTGCCTTTCACTTATGGTTCTGAAGAGGTTGACAGAATAAACACACACAAAACTCCGATTGAAAGCATATTTGATAAATAACAATAGCAAGAAATTGCAGAAATGAGCATAAAAATGAAATCCGTAGCATCTAAGAACTATATAAGTCAATAATTAAAAATTAAAGTTGACGGCTGGATAAAAACATATCTGTACAAACTCCTATGAATATTAAAACCGTGGAATTAGAAGCCAAAAAAATAATCCAAACCCCAATTTCTAAAGTAGCGTGAAGCACTATGAGTATTCTTGAAACTAATATTTTTGTCATTGAAAAAAGATTTCTTTTTTGTTTGGATAAGCTGGAGGTGGGATTACTGGATAATGGGCTATTGGTAAACATATAGTTCACGTAACAAATTCTTATACTACGCAATTGTCACATATATATCTAGCATTTTCAAACACAAACGACCAACCTTCAAAGTTCAAATACTTTCGGAAAGTTTCAATGAATGAAAAAACTAGCTTGGTTAGCTTTAATATGGGAAACTCAGAAGTCTCTTTAATATGCACTCCATTTTAAAGATGGTATATACAAATTGGAAGTAAAATACTCACATTTTGATCTGGATCATCCTTTCAAGTATTTCTATGTAGGCATAGTTAGTAACGAGAAGAAAACTTACAATGGAAAATTTATGCAGAAGCGCACATACTGATCACCATGGTCTATCAAAAAACCACTCCTTGGCAATCCTTCATTACATGATGCCCACAACCAAATTCCTTTAGTACACAATGGGCATAACTATATAGAGGAGAAGGACCGGGGGGGGTGGGGGGTGGGGGGTGGGCAGGGTTCCATACCTTTGCCTCTTAATATAACTAGGTGTCCATGTTGAACCCCCTTGGGTATCTACAATGAACACAAACACATTGAAGACGAGCAAGGTAAGAAAAGACAAGTGACCTAGTATACAAAATTTCATCACTCTAATAATAATATCTGGAAAATAAATCTGCATAAAGGAGGAGAGGGGATGCAAGAGCAATAAATTTATTTAAAGGATAAAACAAGAACTTGATTCCCAAGATTTTGAGTCTAAAATTTTCCAACTTTTTACTAATGCAGCTCAGAAAATTTAAAATAAATAGCACTTGAAAGTAGCCGACTCTTTAGTTAAAAACTTGTAACTGATATCACATATCTCTTCTAATATTCAAGCCAAACATAACACCACTAGGAAATTTAAATAACCAAACTTTCAACAAAATATTCGCATAAATGATGTCATATGGATAATGTAGATGAGATAAAAGATTTGTATTTAGAGTTTGAATATAAGATTTGAATATAAGATAATAGGATAAGATAACAATTAGATTTAGTTTGATCTGATTGTAAGTTATATTTAATAGAACTCTTATAAACTTCAAAATTATTCAGAAATAAGAAAAAATCAGAAAGATTTCTGGACCAATCTTCATCGGTAATCTACCGATTTACATGGTATCAGAGCCACGAATTTGATCGTGCTCTATTTCCGTTGCCACCGATGGCCGACACTTTCTCGTCGTCCACGTCCTCCAGTGGGGACGACAATTCATCTTCTTCGGGCCATGGTTTGTCTCCAACAGCGGGACTCCATGTTTCTGATTCTTCCCTTCATATTACAATCCATAAATTCAATGGACGTAATTATCTCGAATCGGCACAATTTGTGCGCCTTGTAATTGATGGCAAAGGCAGATTCGGATACCTCACTGGAGATGCTGTCGCCCCACAGGCTAATGATCCGAAATTTCTTCAATGGCGGTCAGAAAACTCCATGGTAATGGCATGGATGATTAATTCTATGGACCCGTCGATTGGGAAACCTTTTATGCTCCTTCCTACTGCTCGAGATGTGTGGGACGCCGTTTGTGACACGTATTCCGACTTGGAGAATTATTCCCAACTCTATGAACTCACCACTCGGATGTGGCAAGTTCAATAGGGCACGCGAGATGTCACTACATATTATAATGAATTGATGATGATTTGGCAAGAGCTTGATATGCTTGACATCGATGAACGGGAAAGCTCCAAAAACAGTGCTCGCTACAAGAAAAAACTTGAATGTAGCCAAGTCTTCGTCTTTGTCGCCGGCCTTACACGTGAACCTGATGAAGTCCGTGGCAGAATTTTAGGACAAAAACCATTGCCTAGTATTCGAGAAGTATTCTCTGAAATTCGAAGAGAGGAGACTCGTCGCACTGTGATGTTTAAACGTGAACCGTGTGTCTCAGACGCTGAGGGTTCAGCGTTGGTTAGTCAAAATTCCAGACCTGACTCGTCTCGACGAGAGGGGAGAGAAAAACCTTGGTGTGAGAAGTGTAAAAAGCCCTGGCACACAATTGAGGCTTGTTGGGAAATTCATGGGCGCCCTCCTCATCACAAGAAGAAATACGACTCCTCCAGCAAGCCAAACCCTGGTAGTCATGCTCTTCCCTCCATGGTGGCCGAAAACTCCATGCAATCTTCAACTCCTGAATCTCTTCCATTCACACAGACTCAATTAGACCACCTGTACAAGCTGTTTGGATCTCTTTCTAGTAACTCCTTCGCCTCCTTCATATTCTTTCACCCAGACAGGTATTTCTTGTGCTAATGTGGCCTATTCCCTTGCTAATAGTGTGTGGATCTTAGATTCAGGTGCCACCGACCATATGACAGGATCGTCACATTTGTACTCCTCCTACGTCCCGTGTGCAGGGAACCAACGTGTTAAAATTGCCGATGGTTCTCTAGCTCCGATTGCCGGGAAGGGTTCCATTTGTGTTTCCCCAATGTATTCTGTTACAAACGTGTTGCATGTGCCTCTTCTCTCTTATAACCTTTTGTCTATTAGCAAACTCACCACTGACCTGAATTCTTGTATAATTTTTTCCTCTTCTCTGTGTGTTTTTCAGGATCTGGTCTCGGGGAGGATGATTGGCAGTGCTAGATGTTACCTCCTTGGCACACCATGACAATAAGCTTTGTCTTAATTCTGTTTTTTCCTTCTCGAGTGACATTTTGCTTTGGCATTATCGTTTAGGTCATCCGAACCTTACTTATTTACAAAAGTTGTTTCCAAATTTATACATCAATAAAACGTTTGTTTCTCACTTTGATTGTGAATCTTGTGAATTGGCCAAACATCATCGGACCTCTTTTCCATCTCAAAAATATAAACGATCGTCACCATTTACCGTAATTCATAGTGATGTTTGGGAGCCATGCAAAATTAAAACTCTTTCTCAAAAACGGTGGTTTATAACGTTTATTGATGATCATTCTCGGATGACCTGGGTCTTTCTTTTGAACGATAAATCTGATGTAGGTTCGATATTTCAAACCTTTTATAAAATGATTCAGACTCGGTTTCATACCAATATCAAAATCTTTCGGAGTGACAATGGAAAAGAATATTTCAATCAACTGTTAGGAGAGTTTTTTACTGGCATTATTCATCAAAGTTCACGTCCCCATACACCTCAACAAAATGGGGTGGCGGAACGTAAAAATAGACACCTCCTCGAAGTCGCTATTGCCATTAGCTTCCATACTAAGGTTCCGAGTTACCTCTAGGGAGAGACTATTCTCACAGCAGCCCATCTGATTAACAGGTTACCATCCCGAACATTAAACTTTAAAACTCCCCTGTTCATTTTTCAAAAATCTTTTCCTCACTCTCGATTAATATATGATATTCCCCTCAAAAATTTTGGTAGCGTGGCATTCGTTCACAATCATGATTTGACAAACTCGAAATTAGCTCACAAAGCCATTAAATGCATTTTGTTGGTTATCCCGCCACTCAACGGTGATATAAATGCTTTGACCCCTCCTCACGCAAAATGTTTGTTTCTATGGATGTCACGTTCTTCGAGGGTCAACCTTTTCATCTTCAGGGGAGTCATATAACATAAGGGAAGATGATCTCTTAAACAAATCAAATTTTGAAATTGAATTTGGAACTGAGCACCTACATAATCCAACAAATACAGGAGAAGTCCACCCAAGACAAGATATTGTCTATACCAGGAGGAAAAATGCAACGAAAGGGGGAGACATTGTCCTACTACCACACCAGGATTCAGTCCCAGTACCCGATCTTACAACACCTAAAGTTCCAACCCCAGTTACTTTCAACCATTCCTCCTCTTGATAGTGACTTAGCTATAGCTCAAAGAAAAGGGGTTAGAACTCGCACTAAACATCCACTCTCAAATTTTGTATCTTACAAAAACTTATCACCATCTTACTCTACCTTCATTTCTCAAATAGACAGCTAGTATTCCAAATACTGTACATGAGGCTCTTAAGATACCTGAGTGGAAAGAAGCGATCCAGGAAGAGATGAGAGCCCTGGAGAAGAACGCTACGTGGGAGAAGACTGATCTACCTAGTGGTGCTTGTTGTAGGGTGTAAGTGGGTCTTTACAACAAAACACAACTCTGATGGATCCTTAGAAAGATACAAAGCCCGGTTAGTTGCCAAAGGATTCACCCAAACATATGGAATTGATTATAATGATACATTCTCACCTGTGGCTAAACTTAATATTGTTCGAGTTATTCTGTCTGTTGCTGCTAATTTAGACTGGCCATTGAACCAACTCGATGTAAAAAATGCCTTTTTAAATGAAGAGATAGAGGAGGAACTATATATGGATCCGCCACCTGGTTTTACTAATGAATTTGGTTCTAAGATATGCGGGCTGAAAAAACCTTTCTATGGACTTAAACAATCCCCCAGGGCATGGTTTGAAAGATTCACAAGATGTGTCAAAAGTCAGGGTTACTACTCTCAAGGAGAATCTGATCATACTCTCTTCACCAGGAAACCAAATACAAACAAAATATCTGTGTTAATTGTTTATGTTGATGATATTATATTGACAAGTGATGACATAGAAGAGATGACCAGGTTAAAGAAACAGTTGGCAAAAGAATTTGAGATGAAAGATTTGGGACTGTTGAAATATTTCCTTGGAATGGAGGTGGCTAGATCAAAAAAAGGAATCATAGTTTCTCAAAGAAAGTATACCCTGGATCTACTGAACGAAACAGGGATGAGTGGGTGCAAGCCATCGGATACTCCAATAGAAGCCAACAAAAAATTAGAGATATTAAAGATGGCATTACAGTCGATACAAGAAGATATCAACGATTAGTTGGCAAGCTAATCTACCTTTCCCATACTCGACCTGACATCGCATTTGCAGTAAGTATGGTAAGTCAGTTCATGCATTCACCCTTTGCAGAACATCTTGAAGCAGTGTATCGCATACTTAGATACCTGAAAGGAACTCTTGGGAAGGGACTATTCTTTGAAAAAACTGAAAAAAGAGGTATAGAAGTTTACACTGATGCTGATTGGGCAGGATCTATCACTGATCGAAGATCTACATCAGGCTACTGCACTTTTGTATGGGGTAACTTGGAGAAGCAAAAAACAAAGTGTTGTTGCTAGAAGTAGTGTCGATGCTGAACTTAGATCTATGGCTCAAGGAGTATGTGAAGTGATGTGGTTAAAAAGAGTTATGGAAGAACTAATGAGAACTATTGAACTTCCTGTAAAGCTCTATTGTGACAATAAAGCAGCAATAGCATTGTTCATAATCCAGTGCTACATGAGAGGACCAAACACATTGAAATCGACAAACATTTCATTAAAGAAAAGATTGAAGATGGCATGATGTACACTCCATTTGTTCCAAGCTCGTTGCAAGTTGCAGATATTCTAACAAAAGGGTTGTCAAGACAAATCTTTGAAGATCAAGTGAGCAAGTTGGGAATGAATATAAGATAAAAGATTTGTATTTTAGAGTTTGAATATAAGATAATACGATAAGATAGCAATTAGATTTAGTTTGATCTGATTGTAAGTTCTATTTAATAGAACTCTTGTAAAAGTCAAAATTATTCAGAAATAAGAAAAACCAGAAAGATTTCTGGACCAATCTTCATCGGTAATCTACCGATTTACAGATAAACTCAAGTAGGTAAATATTACCTTTTGTATTAATAATATGATGCTACTTTGCACAAGATTCACTCAAGTGTCTAATTTGTCATCAACAAATCATATTGTTTGGATAGATTGTTTTGCCACAAGTCAATAATGCCATCTTCATTTTCTTCTACTTTTTGAATCTTTGCATTTATTGAATAATAAATATCTACAGGCAGAAGATATCACAGTATTTCTACAACCATCACTATAATATTGTTTAAGAAATTAAGATTAGAGTTATTTACCAAAATACAGTTGTCCAGCAGGCATACAAATATGTTGCCTTGTGACCGTAGGTACTGTCTCAATAATGAATATTGACAAATACATCATTCCATGTCAATAGGAAGATTTTACTACCATTTCATCAAGGATTTCACAATATCATATAACTAGGAAGAGCTAGGAACAGCACACATTTGCATGACAACTAGCGGATAAGATAAAGAAATAAACAAACAATTGTTTAGAATGATAATCAGTAGAAAATGTTAGAAAACAAACATTAGAAATGCAATCAAAGTATAAGAGGAAATACAAATCAAGAAGTTTGTTATCGATAAGGATAGGAAATGGTGGAATCCCATACTCTTAGCTGAAGCTTCCCAGACAGCGTAGGCACTGCAACCTCACCACCAAGAATGGCCTGTTAGGAGAACCCAAAACAAACAACGAAATTAAGTGCTGTGTGAGTCTTCCTCACATTTATGAAAATGAACAAGAAAGTACTTAGGGCAAATATATACCCGTAACATGATATGAACAACAAAAATAGTTAAGCTACCACATGCACAAGATAGAGTATGAAAAGTTATTAACAACACAATTTTTGAAACTTCTATGATAAAAATAAGTATAGAAATTTTATTTTTTAACCAGGTATTATACTTCTCCACTATCATATTTCCTTGGTCCAATTATTTTTCAAGTCTTTTTCCTTCAGCTCCCACATCTGCACAAATTATCGACGACTTAAAAGGTAGTGGTGCGGAAATACATAAAGAATATGATGACCAAAAATTCTTATTTTTCAGAATCTAAAAGGACGGCGGTAATAAAGAACTACATGATACGACAACAAAAATTATTACTTCACCAAAATTATGTCAACTAGAATCTTTACTAGTATGTGCCCTAGTTTCGCTTATGCTTTGTCGGACTGGGTCTCTGAACCTAGGATTTGTCTTTTAGCTTCTTGACCTTTCTTTTCTTTACTTTCTTGCTTTGCTAGAATTTTGTAATAGTTCGTAGTACCTCTGGTACTCTTTTATATAATATGTTTTTTCCGATCAAAAAAAAAAACAACTAGTATGTGCCCTACACCAATGGCATTTCTTGAAGGAACAACTAATGCAACAACAAAGGTTTATGCAAAGGAATAAATCAAGTATCCTCAAATGATTATGACTGACTTTGCATTCAGCAACAAGTAATACAAATCTAAATAGCAATCTATAGAAGCAAAATAAAGAAATGTAACGCAGATAATAAGCTGATATATAAGGTGAACAGTAACAGTATTAATTCATCTCTCTTTTAGAACAATGATCCAAAATTTCAAGTCAATTATCAAAGAGAACTGATTTATGACGTGGATTATTTGGCATAAGTAAAAGAAATAGGCAAACTCGAACACATATAAAAGTCAATATTTTAGTAATCACTAATAAATTAATAACATTACAACTCGGTCAAACCCGATAACTTCTTAGCAGTTTCTCGAGAGAGATTGATCATTTGAAAATGGTGTACTATTATTTTTAGATGTATTTGTAGCTGCAGGGTCATAAACTAGTAAATTTTAAGGGGCAGTGCATGGTTTATTGGCTTGTTCCTAATATAAAATTACTTTATATGTTACAAATTCTTCGAAATTTATTAAAACTCATCTCCAAGACCAAACAAAAATTTAGAAAAAGGGGCCAAGTATGAATGCTTTTATAATAGATGCTAAAGGCACATCCAAAAGAACCATTTACGGAAAATAAAAGTTATCCCATTCCATTCATGAGTAAAATTTTGAATAAAAGACTTATAACAGGAAGAACATGTACACTCTAGGAAAGCAAAACTGAAAACAAAGAATTAATAAATTTGCTAAATATCGAGTCCAGAAAAGAGAAGAAATATGGCTTTAAACTGGAACCGTGGTTCTCACTTGTGTAAAGCTGATATGATTATCCACATAAATATCGACACCTTGTCTAGAAAAGACAGGATCCTCTGCGACCTGGACATGTGCATACAGACTTCAATACTGTAGAACAATCGAGAATAATCAAATTGTCACGAGTGCAAATCAGAGAAATAATACAGGTCGCAAAAGTTGATAGATCCCATGAATGGAGTACAATATGATCAATGATCTTTATACATCGAAAGTGAAGCATTTAACAGCTTCGGAAGTCAACCATACGAAATTACAGATAATTCAATTTATTAAAACTATTATAGTAATCAACAGTCACTTTTATGTTAGGCTAGCACTATCTTGTGATGCAGATTGGTATAAATCGCATACATTAAAACACACAAAAATGTGTACCTCAAATTCAAGGAATTTACTTTGGCCGCTCTCAATACACCTTCAAAATAACTAAGAACATTTGAAGACCAAGGATTTTTTACAACCCAAAAAGAGATGGTCTCTTCAAATATTTTCTTCGGAGACGGTTCATTTATTTTGAATTATTAAGTTCTCAGGCACAAAGAATTTCTGATATTATCTCAAAATGTTCCTTAAGGTCAACTGATCCAGCAGCCTGAAAACATCCATCCACATTTCTTACAACAAAACTAAAAAATGAAATTGACTCTGCAAAGTGTGAAGATTGTAGGCGTTCTTGTTTAACAAGAGGAAGGCTTTTCTAGAATTTTTTTATCGTAACTCTTGTTATAAAATATTGTAATCCCAAGCAAAACAACATTAGGAAACTTTTTGAAGAAACATTTACCTCAGAAGTAATTCACATATATATATTAGACAACTTGAGACCTTTCCTTTTAACAAAATTATGAGAATGACAAATATGTGAAGATGTAAAACACCAATACTCCAGTCAATCAAGTACACACACATGAAAACAACAAGAAGCTGGAAAACATGATAATGCCTTTAGTTTTATAAACAGGTTACTCGGAGATCTTCCCCATCCACCAGCATTGCCAGCTTTTGGAACACGAATGGTATCCCCAGAATCCACACCTAATCAATTGAAGGTACAAACAAAAAGGCTGCAGTGAGTGGACACCCATAGTTGAACTTTGATGAGATAGAGTAAGTTTACAAAAAAAAAATAACGAGACATGTATAAAAAGTAAAAGTTCAAAAAAGTTTCCAACTGTAAGCAGATTGTAACACACATTCATGCAATAAGCAGATTATTTAAGGAAATATATTAATATTTTGCATTTCAAAGTTATTATGGAAGAACAACATAAATAAATCTAAACAATGTAAGGTTTATAACGTAAATGATATTGGTAGAGTGACTGAAAGGGGATATTTGTCCAGTTAATTATTTATGAGTCTTTAGCTTGAGAAGTCAGGATTCTCCAAGGAACTGATATGTGGTAGGAAAGCAGCTATTTTCCTAGTCCGTAAATCAATGTTTCGGGAGACTAGCATAAATGCACGTATCCTTTTGACATAAGGGAATTTTTTTGTAGAGGAATATGTGTAAAGTTTTGTTATTTATTGTTTAAATAAATACGAGGTCACTCTTGATTGAAACTGAGATAAAGTCTTTCAAATATGTCAACTTAGCTATTTCATTCCTGTGGCTGCCTCAGCTCAAAGATTCATCAATTCATATGCTCATTTAGGCTATTCGTTCTAGTTCATTGTTTCACTAAGATAGCATCAGGGTTTGTTCCAAACAAATTCATATTCGGATTCCTTGCTGAACAGTAAATTGTTCTACAGTCATACACGAAGTACAAGTATCTTAAATTTCCAACAGGGCCTTAATGGTATTCTACTATTCCACCTATTCTCAATGCTACAAAAAGAAGCAAGATCTAATGCGAACATACTTGAGGGAAACATTTCAAGACCAACCTGCAGGTACTGTTACTTTAACGTCCTTGATTCCTTCACACACCCCTGATCCTTTGCACGCCAAGCAGAATTCCTAAACATGCTGTGCTAGTATTAGCCAATCAAATATCAGTTCTTGGTATACATGGAAAAACTATCAGTTAACCTTAATGATTCGCCCAAATCCTTTACAAGTGCTGCATCTTGTAGCAAATGGTGGTATTTTTATCTGATAAGCCACTTGCAAAGTAAGAACAGACATGATAACAAATTATATAATTTCAATGCACAAGGTAAACCAATATTTAAAATTGAAATAAATACAAAAATGCATCAAAGTTTGTGGTTTCTTTCCAAACTGTACTTACTCTCCCAGAGCCTTGGCAAGTCGGACACTGTTTAGGCTCAGCATCCAAAGGGTGCCCTTGACCATCTGCATGAAAAGAAAACACCAAAGGAAAAGACTTTCAATTCAAATGAAAATGAATTGTGAGTTCCGATGCACACTCAAATGTTACTCTAGGATCACATCATATGTCATTAACAAAACCAGGTCTAGCTTTTTTCTTTATAGGGAATAATTACTGATGAATGATGATCCATAACTAGAATAACAAAAATATCCATGAACTAGAGTAACATTTTAATATATAATTTAACCCAAAAAAAAAAGTATCCATGAACTAGTTATCAACAAAAAAAATTAGTTCATCGTTTCAGCACTTACTCACCACAAGAATCACATGGCACATCAGCATCGAATGACAAATGCTTTGTGCATCCTTGAGCAGCTTCAGAAAATGTAAGTAAAAGTTCCACCTAAATCCAAAAGAAAATCACATTGAATCAAATTAGCTAAACTTTTAATGTCAGTCTCATTTGGCAACTGATTACGACAGGAATAAAGACTTTTTACCTGAATGTCAGCAGTCAGATTTTCAGTTTCGTTTTCAAAAATCTGCAAAATGCCAAAAAATCAATTTAAAAATATTTTAAATATCTATAATTTTTATGGCAGTGCATACCAGTAAGATCAAAGTACCTCAGAAAATATTTTTTGAAATGAATCAGAGAAGTGAGTGCTTTTAGCATATTTAAAGTGATCCCAGTTGGGATATTCTGCATTTTTTGTCTTTCCTGAATTCTTCCTCATCTGTGGCAAAACCTAATAGATTAATTCGAAACATTTATCGAAAGTATCACCTCCCACCTTTAAAGCAACGCAGAAAAACAAAAGAAAGAAAAAGAAGATGGTCTAGTTTCCAGGGAAAAGAAGAAGAAAAAGTTACCCGGTCATATTGTGCTTTTTTTCCAGGATCTTGCAAAGTCTGGAATTTCCTTCGACAGTAATACAGTCCACAGACATTATCACAACAGATTATCAATGTAAGGAATTGAATGACTTATGGATGAGTTAAGAATGACCCACATACCTCATATGCATCTCTAATCTCTTGAAATTTCCTCTTCGCTGACGGATTATTCTTATTTGCATCGGGATGGTACTTCTTTGCAAGCTACAGGACAGTTACATAAATATAAAGCCACAAAAGCGGTCATTGATAGTTTACAGATTCACATGATAACAAATGATAAATGCAAAACAATTATATAGAAATTCGGATACCAAACCATATCATAACGGTTAAGTTCACTTGCAACCAAAACATATGAAACAAATAAGAATGGGAGTAGCACGGTAACCAAAAATGTACTTACGTCATGAAAAGCCTTCTTTATCTCATCGCGATTAGCATCTTCGGAAATTCCAAGAATAGCATAGTAATCACGTTCCACTGATTGACAAGCACCTTTCAAATGAAATAATAGCATAAACAACTAACCAAAGATGCAGTGAGTAGCAACTAACATACTAAACTACGGTATAAAAAAAAAAAGTTTCTCTTGAAATTAAGTAATACCTGTTGCATGAATAAATCTGTTCAAAGATGGAAGTTTCAAAGTTGCATAATCAGCATGTTTTCCCGCATAACTACACCAAAATCTAGCTCCTGGATATTATAAACAGTTTGAATTAAACTAACCCCTCAAAAGCCTTTAATACTAAGATATGAATAATGTATAATCCTTCTTACCCGGAGAGTGGATCGCCGCCAGTTGAAATTGGGAAACATTACCCACTAAAACTCGCGATGACTGTACAGACAGTGTCCATCGAAACTGGACAGAAGCATATAATTTATAGTAAGAAAAGTGACAAAATTATGAAGGAAAATTAAAATATAAATATTACCAAAAACTTTTGCAGCAACGATTTCGGTGAAGACGAAAATCCCATTCCTATTTTCGTTCTTCAATCGATTGAATCAATACAATAGCAGAGCAACTTTTGAGTACAAATATGAATTTGCAAAGGAAATTAAGGTCATTTGTCCCGAAACTTTTTAACAGAGCCGGACGCACTTGAACCCTTGTCCGCGCTTTAAAAAAAATCTGTTGCGACCTTCAAAATAAATTTTACCCCTAAAATTATATAGCACTCTCTTAAAATTGTATATTCCTTTTCAACAATTGAGAAAAAATATTAACTTAGAAAAGACTAGACATATCCTTGGAAATAAAAGGATTACAAAAACACACTAGCCTGCTCTATATGCTAAAGTGTGAGTCACAACATTCACCGAGCGTCTACAATGGTTGAACACAAAACCATTATCCCTATCAATAAACCTTCTAACTGATAATATAACCGAGAAGTCTGTATAAGTCGGTGTAGATCTAAGAATATCCTGAACGACCATCAACGCATCAGACTCAATGATGAAACTTTGCTTCATTGACAATTTCACATTGCTTCCCTGCCGAGCCACCTCTCTTCACTACATAGATGGCTATGCCTTTGATCGACCTGTCATCTCTTTCCTGAGATTGCTTTGTTCCTAAGGCACCCTCAACAATATGTGATTTCTCTTTCTGTTTCCTTTCCTTTTAATCTCATTTTTGGGTGGATTTTGTCGCATCAATCTGTTATATTATCGTAGAAATTCAAAAATATTATCTTCGAGACCTTTAATTCTAATTATTTTCATCAGCAACATCGAAGCGCTTCTATATTCTTTTTCCACATCAAATTTCTAGTTGTTCAATAGCCAACACTATGTCCAACCCAAGAGGTGTAAACGAGTTTCACTTTCACCGATTAATCCATGAAGACTCGTGATTTATCGTGCTGGTCATTCTCAAATGAATATATACTAGATTACAGGTACTTATATAATGTGTTTATGCTTTTAAACAATCAAAATTTAATATATTAAACAACTTTAGCCCATCCCCGATAAAAAAATGATATAGCTAGGTTTAATATTTGGACAAACCCACAAAAAAAACCCTACAATCAAATATAAAAATGGATTCAGTCATGTGTCATATTTGAGCTCTATTTGGATTAAAAATACAATTCTACCCTTATAATTATTTAAAAAACCAATAATACCCTTGTATTAATAAACATTTACACCTTCCCTTTCCCTCTCTCCCTCCTAGGGATGGCAATGGGACGGGTTCAGACTCGGACCCGCATTGAACCCGCCCCGTCGGGGCTGGTCTGGACCCGCTTCAACCGGGTTTGAAAGCGGGCGGGGCGGGTCCTGGGATTGGCCGAACCCGCCTCGGACCCGCCCGGCAATACATTTTTAATTTTTTTAAAAAAAATATATAATATTGATTATACATTTTACTTCTTTAATTGAACAATAAAGTGTCATTATTTAATTTTATATCAAAATTCATGTGTTCATGTTAAAGAAGTTGGACATTTTGAAGGAAATAAGAGCAAATTAATAAATATTTAATAGTTTAAAGATAGGTTTACAATGCTTATTATAAATATTTACTAGAGAAACATGAAATTTAATCACAAAACTCAACTTTTGTGTTTCAAAATTGATTTCTAGCTAATTTTTTTTAAAAAAAAATAAAAAAATGGAATCGGGGCGGGGCATGTCCGGGTTTTATGTGTAGCAGGGCGGGTCCTGGGATTGGCCAAACCCATCTCATAGCCGACCCGTTGCCATTCCTACTCCCTCCCCTACATCCACTATGACATAACTGAAAACCACAGAAGGGATTGGGCTTTGAAGAATCGTCCGTGTTGCAACTGTTATGATTGGAGAATCGATAAGGAACTTGGATTTAGTTGGTTCTTTTGGGTTTGACCTTGTGAATTTGATGGTTGTGTAATGGCTCAATTTTTAAGGAATTTATTGACCCAAATATTGTGCAAGTTATAAATTATAATATTAATAATATTAATAATAAATAAATAATAAGAATATCTAATAATAGTAATAATAATAATATTTTGATAATAATAATAATAATAAGAATAAGAATCGATTTTTTTTAATTAATTCCCAAAAACTTTATCAGAATTTCTCTTCTTTCTTCGTTGCTCACTGTTCATCTTTGATTTGCCTTCGTCATTTTTTCTTCACGTTTCGTCTGTTACCTTCGCTGCTCGCCGTTTCATTCGCCTGCTTCGCCTTTCATCTCCCTCGTAATCAATTGATCTTCGTCCCTTTATCTACTCCCAATTGTAACTGGTATAAACCCTATTAAGTTTCTGTCAAACAAGAATCCATAGCCATTTTTTTCCGTCTGATTTCAAGTTCATAAAAGAAATTTCAGGTTTTGTAAATTTTGATTTTTGAGTTCGAAAATCCATCCAAATTCGAGTAGTAGCAAGCAACTGAGAGGAATTCGGATTTGGACATCAATTGGTATGAAATTTCGAATTTCGATTTTTATTTTTCTGTTTTGGATTTTGATTTTCAGTTTCGATTTTTTATGTTTAGGTTAATTTAGTTGGATTAATTGAAGTTTTATTGGGTTAATTTGTCAAGAACACAAAATTTTAGGATTGAATTCCAAGTCTGGATTTTGTTCGAAGAATTTTTCTGGAAATTTTGATTTCAAAAATTGTTATTTGATTTTGAAGAAACCGATATGGTATTTTGTTCAATTATGATACTGGATTTTGAGGAATTGAGATGGTGATTTGTTCGAAGATTTGAGATGAATTTAGTTCGAAAATGGTTGATCACAAGTTTCGAAAATTCTATGAGCATATTAATTATACAAATTGTTTCTTGATTTATTGGGAAAAATACTTGTAGGTTTTGGTAATCTGAATAGTGAACCTAAGTTTGGATATAAGTTAGGATTATGTTAGGTTGTTATAGAACCAAGTTAAATGAATATGGTTTTTGATAATGTTGAAATGGGTAATAGGAAATCCTTGATATCTTGGAGATTGTGGGAAGTTTTGTAGCTTGAACGTTGATAGGAAGCTTTGAGGTACGTAAATGAAGTTGCAATTTTTCGCAAATTATTTTAAGTATTTCATATTGTTTATTTTTGAAATGATTTTCGGATAGTAAGCATGCAAGAAATTATTTTGAAAAATGATTTTTGAAAAGAAATGTATTTTGTTGAAAATAGAATTTTGAATAACATTTTATTGTGTGTGAAAAACTATTTTGAAGGCCATGTTTGTCTTGATTCGGTGAATACGATTTGAAGTTTGTGAACTGTGGATATTTTCGTTTCGTTGTGTCTCGCATTGCGACGAGGATAAAAACGCGCATACTTTCGGCTCGTTGGCGACGAGAATAAAGAAACGCATTTCGTTTTGCCCGAAGACAGAGGGGGTATAATATCTGTCGATACCCTTCCAGCGGGTATAGTCTGGAATGATATCATTGTGTCACATCCGTATTTGAGTATGCATTTGTTTCATTTCAGCATGACTATGTTTAATGATTAATTTTATAATGTTAAGACATTATATGATATGGTTATTCGTTTCTGTTACGTTTCGTTGGTTATCTGTGCAGTTATTTCCGTTATGATTCCGTTTTGTGAAATTTAGTTCCGTTGACTGCTCGGATTAAATCATATATGTGTGAAAGTTATTTTGATATGAAATTGTATTATTTTTCGTCACATTATGAAAAATGATGTTTTTGACCTTTTATCAAATGTTTATTATGCTTACTATAAAATGCTGCAACTTACCTTTACCTGTAATGTGACATATTACAGATGGAGTTGAAGACTTAGACGATGCGGAAGATATTTAGATTTATTATGAAGTTTTGAGTATGTTGGCATGTTTAAGTTTTATTTGGAGGATATAAAACATTTATTTATGTTTTAGTTGGATTTTGATATTTGAAGTTTATTTTGGTTTAGTTTTTTTTTTGTTTTTATGGTTTTGATGTTGTGGTGGTAGTGATCTGATAGATCACAGGGCACAATTTTTAAGAGGAGACTATGCCCAAATTTTTCTAAGATAAAAGTCACGGGGAAAAATTATTAAGTCAAACATTCGATAAGAATTAAAAACGTTTCCGCTAGACATAAGTTCATAAATTCAAAGTGATAACAAGATTTTGGAATTGAGTGAAGCCTTGTGTTCAAGTAATTGAACACGGCGGGCGACCCGTCTGGGCGGGCCGTCACAGTTGGTATCAGAGCCTTAGTTTATAAGTTTGGGTTAGACCTTTGTTATTTGTTTGGATTAGATCTTTCTTATATGTTTGGGATTAGACTTTTGAACTTAAGAATGAAGTTATTTAGGTTTGACTATCTATCTTCCTTGTTTACGAATCTTACGATAAATTTCACTTTCATTTTAAGATTTCAAATGGCTAGAGGAAGAACCAGTAGCAATCAGAGTGGTAGCCAAGAGCAGGACTCGAATCGCGACTCAGGAGATGGTCAAGATAGGAATGTGAATCAAGGTCAAGATGGAGTCCCAAATATAAACGTGGGATCAATGAATGAGGTGGACATCACGAACATATGTCGCATCATAGCTGGAGTGTTACAACAAAATGTTGTTTCGGCACCACTACAGCCGGAAACACAGAGAAGGACTGAATTTGAGAGATTTCGGGCACTCCGACCACCGTACTTTGGAAACGAGACTGATCCAATGAAAGCTGAGGAATGGCTGACCAAGATTGAAGAATTACTGAAAGCCATAAACATTAACGATGGAGAAAAAGTTACAGTGGTGACTCCATTTCTGGAAGGAAATGCAAAGCATTGGTGGACCTCAGTGGAAGTAAGTATGGAACGAAACTCCATTACCTGGACGATTTTTAGAGAGAAATTTCTACAACAATATTTTCCTGACGCTGTCCGAATGGCTAAAGAAGATGAATTTTTGAGGCTGAGGCAAACTGAGAATATGACTGTGCTGGAATATTTGAGGAAGTTCCAAGAGTTGGGCAGATTCTGTCCTTTGTATTTGCAGTCTGAGAACAGCAAGATTACAAGGTTCAGACAAGGTCTTCGCACTGGCATCAGGCTCAAAGTAGCACCTGTCATGGATACCAAATTTGATATACTCATGGAGAGGGCATTGTTCGTGGAATCTGAACTGAGGAATCTTGAGGCTCCTCAAAATCGAAAGAGAAAGCCTGAATTCAGAAACAGAGATCGGAGACCGCCAGCTCGCAGACAGATGATCGTTGAAACTAAGAAGAATGAAGTTTGTCCCAAGTGTAATCGGAGTCATACTGGGGAATGTTACTAGAACTCTGGAGGTTGCTTTAAATGTGGATCTAAAGAACATCGGATTAGAGATTGTCCCAGTTTGAAGCAAACCTCAGGAACAAATCAACCACGTGGACAACAACAACGCAATCCAACTAGATTGTATGATGTCCGTGCTGAAGAGGATCATGAGTTGATCGGAGGTAAATTTAAATTCCTGAATCAAGATGTTTATGTGTTATTTGATTCTGGCGCCTCAAATTCCTTTATCTCTGAATCTTGTGTGGAGAAACTTGATTTGCACTTCAGTCCACTGTTACATTCAATGCAAGTATTGAGTCCATTAGGAAAGACAGTCACAATTAAATATGTATGCAATGATGTAACACTGATTGTGGAAAGCGAAGAATTCAAAGCCAACCTGTTCATCATCAACATGAAAGAATTTGACATAATTCTTGGAATGGATTGGTTGAGTAGTGCAAAGGCTCGCATTGACTGTTACCGAAAGATCATTACCCTACAAACGAATTCGGGTAAAGAGATCTGTTATGAAGGCGTGAGCTTGCATGAACGATTTTGTGGCAATGTCTCTGAAGTGGAAGCAAAAATAAATAAGATTTGCACGGTGTAAGAATTCTCAGATGTTTTCCCAGAGGATTTGCCAGGACTGCCACCAATTCGAAGTACGGAATTTTCTATTGATATTATTCCGGGATCAGAACCGATATCCAAGGCACCTTACAGGATGGCACCAGCAGAGCTGAAAGAATTGAAAGGACAATTGAAAGAACTACAAGATAAAGGTTTCATAAGGCCTAGTGTGTCACCTTGGGGAGCACCGGTACTGTTTGTAAAGAAAAAGGACGGCAGCATGAGAATGTGCATTGACTACAGGGAGTTGAATCGAATCACTGTGAAGAATAAATATCCGCTACCAAGGATTGACGATTTGTTCGATCAATTACAAGGTGCGCAAATATTCTCGAAGATTGATTTGAGATCTGGGTATCATCAACTCAGAATCAAAGAGCAGGATATTCACAAAACTGCATTTCGAACCAGATATGGACATTACGAATTTCTGGTGATTCCTTTCGGACTTACGAATGCACCTGCAGCATTTATGGCATTAATGAATCACGTATTCCGAGAATGGTTCGACAAATTCATCATAGTATTCATTGATGATATATTGATTTATTCTAAATCAAAGGAAGAACATGAAGAACATTTGAAGCTGACATTGGAGAGACTACGACAACATCAATTATTCGCAAAGTTCGAGAAATGTGACTTCTGGTTGGATTCTGTATCATTTCTTGGACACATCATTGATACTCAATGAATCCGAGTAGACTCAGCAAAGATTCAAGACATTACCAATTGGAAAGTTCCGACATCAGTAACAGAAATTCGAAGTTTTCTGGGATTGGCTGGATATTACCGAAAATTTGTGGAAGGATTTTCTCGAGTTGCATTACCCCTTACAAAGTTAACTAGAAAGGGAGTAAAGTTTGAATGGGATTCTAAGTGTCAGACAAGTTTTGAGAAGTTGAAAGATCTACTTGTGACGGCACCTATTCTTACATTGCCTGATGGACATGAAGGATTTTGTATCTACAGCGATGCATCAAAGGAGGGGTTAGGCTGTGTGCTTATGCAAAATGGAAAGGTGATTGCATATGCTTCACGACAGTTGAAAGAACACGAGATAAGGTACCCCACTCATGACCTGGAACTGGCAGCAGTGGCTTTTGCGCTGAAATTATGGCGACACTACTTGTACGGAACCACATGTGATATCTACACTGATCACAAGAGCTTAAAGTATATTTTTACTCAAAAAAGAGTTGAATATGAGACAGAGAAGATGGTTAGAGCTGATCAAGGACTATGATGTGAAATTGCACTATCATCCTGGAAAGAGTAATGCGGTAGCAGATGCATTAAGCAGGAAGAGTTATGGATCAATGCTATTGACTACGCAACAGAAACTCATTGATGAGATGTCAAAGTTAAATCTGAATGTCGAATTAAAAGATGACCAGAATGGGACGACGATGTTGTGTAATCTCATGGTGCAACCTGATCTTATTCTCAGGATTAAGGAAGCACAATCAAAGGATCCTATGTGGCAGACTTTATCTCAAAAGGCTCAATCAAACCAAGAAAAATTTAGAATGCATGAAGATGGGACATTGAGATTCAATGATAGACTATTCGTTCCAGCTGTATCAACACTCAGGGGCGAAGTCTTACAAGATTCACATCAGACAATATTGGCCATGCATCCAGGACAGAATAAAATGTATCAAGATATGAAACAATTATTTTGGTTGCCAGGAATGAAACAAGATGTTGTGAAGTTTGTGTCCAAGTGTTTAGTGTGTCAACAAGTGAAAGTTGGAAGACAAAAGCCAGCAGGAACACTGAGAAACTTGGACATACCAAACTGGAAATGGGAGCATATTACTATGGATTTTGTGACCGGACTACCCAAAACTACGACACAAAAGGATTCAGTTTGGGTTATTGTTGATCGACTTACTAAGTGTGCTCACTTTATACCGATGAAGAAGACTACATCAATGAATGATTTAGCACGGCTTTACATTGATCAAGTGGTGTGTTTACATGGGATACCAGTTAGTATCATATTTGATCGAGATGCTCGATTTACATCACAATTCTGGAAGAGTTTACAATCTGTGTTGGGAACGAATTTGAAATACAGCACAGCTTTCCATCCACAGACAGACGGACAGTCTGTGAGAACGATTCAGATCCTCGAGGATTTACTTAGAACATGTATTTTGGATTTTCAAGGACAGTGGGATCGTCATCTGAAACTGGCAGAGTTTGTGTACAATAACAGTTATCAATCCAGTATTCAAATGGCACCATTCGAAGCTTTGTATGGGAGAAAATGTCGAACACCGCAGTGTTGGTTTGATGTTGGAGATAAGGTATTGGAAGGACCAGAGTTGATCAAACTCACGAATGAAAATGTTTCCATCATCAAACAGAGATTACTTACAGCTCAGAGTCGACAGAAAAGTTGGGCTGACTTTCGCAGACGAGATTTAGAATTTCAGCAAGGGGATAAGGTATACTTGAAAGTATCACCATTCAGAGGAGTAATGAGGTTTGGCAAGCATGGGAAGTTAATTCCAAGATTCATAGGACCATATGAAATTCTGGAAAGAATAGGAACTTTGGCTTATCGACTTGCTCTACCTCCGGAACTAGATCGAGTACATAATGTATTTCACGTTTCGATGCTCAGGAAGTATGTTCCAGATAAAGTCATGTGCTTAAAGCAACAGAGATTGAGATATCCAAGGAATGCACATATTCAGAATATCCTATCAAGATACTCGACCGTCAAGAGAGAATTCTACGAACTAAGACAATTCCTTTTGTTAAGGTTCAGTGGAGTAATCATTCACCTGATGAAGCAACATGGGAAAAAGAAGAAGAACTATATGCTAAATATCCAGATGTAAAATGCAATGCAAGTTTCGAGGACGAAACTTTTTAGAATGTATGGAGATTGTAATGGCTCAATTTTTAAGGAATTTATTGACCCAAATATTGTGCAAGTTATAAATTATAATATTAATAATATTAATAATAAATAAATAATAAGAATATCTAATAATAGTAATATTTTAATAATAATAAGAATAAGAATCGATTTTTTTTAATTAATTCCCAAAAACTTTATCAGATTTTCTCTTCTTTCTTCGTTGCTCACTGTTCATCTTTGATTTGCCTTCGTCATTTTTTCTTCACGTTTCGTCTGTTACCTTCGCTGCTCGCCGTTTCATTCGCCTGCTTCGCCTTTCATCTCCCTCGTAATCAATTGATCTTCGTCCCTTTATCTACTCCCAATTGTAACTGGTATAAACCCTATTAAGTTTCTGTCAAACAAGAATCCATAGCCATTTTTTTTCGGTCTGATTTCAAGTTCAGAAAAGAAATTTCAGGTTTTGTAAATTTCGATTTTTGAGTTCGAAAATCCATCCAAATTCGAGTAGTAGCAAGCAACTGAGAGGAATTCGGATTTGGACATCAATTGGTATGAAATTTCGAATTTCGATTTTTATTTTTCTGTTTTGGATTTTGGATTTTCAGTTTCGATTTTTTATTTTTAGGTTAATTTAGTTGGATTAATTGAAGTTTTATTGGGTTAATTTGTCAAGAACACAAAATTTTAGGATTGAATTCGAAGTCTGGATTTTGTTCGAAGAATTTTTCTGGAAATTTTGATTTCAAAAATTGTTATTTGATTTTGAAGAAACCGAAATGGTATTTTGTTCAATTATGGTACTGGATTTTGAGGAATTGAGATGGTGATTTGTTCGAAGATTTGAGATGAATTTAGTTCGGAAATGGTTGATCACAAGTTTCGAAAATTCTATGAGCATATTAATTATACAAATTGTTTCTTGATTTATTGGGAAAAATACTTGTAGGTTTTGGTAATCTGAATAGTGAACCTAAGTTTGGATATAAGTTAGGATTATGTTAGGTTGTTATAGAACCAAGTTAAATGAATATGGTTTTTGATAATGTTGAAATGGGTAATAGGAAATCCTTGATATCTTGGAGATTGTGGGAAGGTTTGTTGCTTGAACGTTGATAGGAAGCTTTGAGGTACGTAAAGGAAGTTGCAATTTTCCGCAAATTATTTTAAGTATTTCATATTGTTTATTTTTTAAATGATTTTCGGATAGTAAGCATGCAAGAAATTATTTTGAAAAATGATTTTTGAAAAGAAATGTATTTTGTTGAAAATAGAATTTTGAATAACATTTTATTGTGTGTGAAAAACTATTTTGAAGGCCATGTTTGTCTTGATTCGGTGAATACGATTTGAAGTTTGTGAACTGTGGATATTTTCGTTTCGTTGTGTCTCGCATTGCGACGAGGATAAAAACGCGCATACTTTCGGCTCGTTGGCGACGAGAATAAAGAAACGCATTTCGTTTTGCCCGAAGACAGAGGGGGTATAATATCTGTCGATACCCTTCCAGCGGGTATAGTCTGGAATGATATCATTGTGTCACATCCGTATTTGAGTATGCATTTGTTTCATTTCAGCATGGCTATGTTTAATGATTAATTTTATAATGTTAAGACATTATATGATATGGTTATTCGTTTCTGTTACGTTTCGTTGGTTATCTGTGCAGTTATTTCCGTTATGATTCCGTTTTGTGAAATTTAGTTCCGTTGACTGCTCGGATTAAACCATATATGTGTGAAAGTTATTTTGATATGAAATTGTATTATTTTTCGTCACATTATGAAAAATGATGTTTTTGACCTTTTATCAAATGTTTATTATGCTTACTATAAAATGCTGCAACTTACCTTTACCTGTAATGTGACATGTGACATATTACAGATGGAGTTGAAGACTTAGACGATGCGGAAGATATTTAGATTTATTATGAAGTTTTGAGTATGTTGGCATGTTTAAGTTTTATTTGGAGGATATAAAACATTTATTTATGTTTTAGTTGGATTTTGATATTTGAAGTTTATTTTGGTTTAGTTTTTTTTGTTTTTATGGTTTTGATGTTGTGGTGGTAGTGATCTGGTAGATCACAGGGCACAATTTTTAAGAGGAGACTCTGCCCAAATTTTTCTAAGATAAAAGTCACGGGGAAAAATTATTGAGTCAAACATTCGATAAGAATTAAAAACGTTTCCGCTAGACATAAGTTCATAAATTCAAAGTGATAACAAGATTTTGGAATTGAGTGAAGCCTTGTGTTCAAGTAATTGAACACGGCGGGCGACCCGTCTGGGCGGGCCGTCACAGGTTGTGTGGGTGGATTTAGTTAATTGATATCGTTTATGGCTTATTGTTTTTAGGGTAAGAGTGAGAGAGAGCATAAAGAGATGATTAAGTAAGCTTGGCCAAATATTTTGAAGGCCGTGAGGAAGAAGAAGACCATTGTTTCTGAACATGAAGATATAAATATTATATTATATATGTGTAGGGATGGCAATGGGGCGGGTTCAAACCCGGACCCGTATTGAACCCGACCCGCCGGGGCGGGTCCAAACCCGCTTCAACCGGGTTTGGAAGCGGGGCGGGGCGGGTCCTGGGATTGGCTGAACCCGCCCCGCACCCGCCCCGCTATGCCTTTTTAATTTTTTTTTTTAAAAAATTAATATTAAATATACATTTCGCTTCTTTGATTGTACAATAATGTGTTATTGTTTAATTTCATATAAAAATTCATGTGTTTATGGTAAAGAAGTTGAACATTTTAAATGGAATAAAAACTAAATAATAAATATTTGATAGTTTAAAGATAGTTTTACGATGCTTATTATAAATATTTACTAGAGGAAAACATTAAATTCAATCTCAAAACTCAATTTTTGTGTTTCAAAATTAATTTCTACCAAATTTTTTTTTTTATAAAAAAAAAAAATTGTATGCGGGGCGGGGCGGGTAAACCCGCGAACCCGGCGGGTCTAAGCGGGGCGGGGCGGGTATGGGTTTTATGTGTAGCGGGGCGGGTCCTGGGATTGGCCAAACCCGTCCCAAACCCGCCCCGTTGCCATCCCTATATATGTGTGTATTGCGTATGTCAAAGAGAAACAATAAAAGAAAAAAAGATTTCAAATAGTTTAGTATTGCGAGATTGCTTGTGGTGGATTCTATTGAGAAAAAAGTTTGCATTTTCAATCGACCAGTGAATTTTAGCTTCATTTTTGGTTAATTTTCAGTTCTTCCGCTTTTTTTAAGTAACTGATTTCAAGTTTCCCCCATTGAGGTTCATTTATGTAAATTGATATTAAATTTATACAATTTTAGTATTAGCTACAAATTAAATTGTTATTAAATATCTATAATTTATGTGTTAGTTACACTTAAAATTAGTACTAAATGTATATAATTTTGGTACTTGTTACACATGAAATTGATATTAAAACTAATACAATTTTGGTTATAGTTACTTTTAAAATTTGTATTAAACGTATATAATTTTGTTACTGGTTATACATAAATTTGGTATTAAACATATACAAATTTGTATTAGTTACACTTAAAATTTGTATTAATCATATACAATTTTGGTACTAATTACGTGAAATTGATTTTAAACATAGACAATGTTGATACTAGTCACACTTGAAATTAATATTAAATCTATATAATTTGGGTATTACTGACATTTAAAATTGGTATTAAACATATACAATTTTGGTACTAGTTACACATAAAACTGATATTAAGCCTATACAATTTTGGGACTAATTAAAACATAAAATTGATATTAAATCTATACAATTTTGGTACTAGTTACACATAAAATTTGTATTAAACATATACAACTTTGGTACTAGTTACGCTTCAAATTTGTATTAAAATATAATAATAAATAAAAACATGTACTTGTGCAAATTAAAACTACTTTATTTTTATAGAGAAATGAAGAAAACTCTCTTATAAATTCATTACAGAGGATAGATACATTTATACAAAAGGATGTGCTAGAGTTTGGGCCTGCAATATGCCAACGTTATGGTAACATTTCCTAATGAGAATAGATTGCTATGTTGCCTAATATAGATACATTATTACCTACATTACATGCACGTTACATATGGAGTCTTGGGATTGATTGCATCAATCGGGGATCTTCCTTTTATGCCCCCACAAGATGGAAGTACCGTTAATTACGCCTATCTTGGAACGCAGAGATTGGAATCTTTGTCTTGACGGTGCTTTAGTTAAAAGATCTACAAGTTGATATAACGTGTGGACATGATTGACAGTGATATGCTTTTTCTTGACAAATCACGAACAAATAGGAGATCAATATCTATATGCTTCATTCGTGTATGTTGGACATGATCAAGGCTTAACTGAGTGGCTCCAATATAGCCACAGGAGATTTGCGGGATTTGCATGGTTTTGATTCCGAGTTCTCTCAGAAGAGAATGTAGCCAAATTGTTTCGGAGGTTGTTGCAGCCAAGGCACGAAATTTAGCTTCTGTAGATGATCTGGAGACAACTTTTTGCTTGCGGGCAGTTCATGAGATTGGGTTGGAACCAAGGAATTGTTAGAGTAGGAGTCCTACAAGCCAACTGTTGGCTATTTGATTTGTACACCTTTCTGTAAAACATGTTTTATTCAATTAATGATATGTTTATGGCACCCTTTATCTGTATACCCATGCAAGATGCATAGATAAAGACATTGAGATTAATATAGTCCATGGGAATGTGATTGTACAATTGTTGGCAATCATGAAATACATTCACCAATGACTGTAATATCTAAACTAGTTACTGGCCGATGATCAGCGTCATAAGAAGAATGATACAGACCCTGTTCGCTCAAAACCAGTATTCATGATGTGTTGTTGCTGCGTTTCATCAGCATTGATGTAGAGACATCTGCACATATGGATAAGTGCTCATATGATGAGTTCACTGAACAATCCTCACCCTAATTTCTCTAAGTGGTTCCCACTGATCGAGTAGATAATTTAAAGTTGCAGTTCTACACCATTAATCCTCATGACCCAAAACACCACTGTAGTTCTATTCGATGAGCACTGCACTGTGACTTGTTTTCCGATCCCAAGAGGGTCATAAAGGTGGCAATGTTCGGTGTTGATGTAAGTCAAATAGGAGCTTGTGCATTGTTGTTGGGGATTCACCGCTCGCATACGTGCTGGATGTCCTATGTGTTCCGCCAAGTTAATAACCGTAAGGAGTCTTTGGCCAGAGTAGTATATATATGTTTTAGAGGAAAGAGTTCCTCTAGTTACATATATGAAAAGTTATGATACTTTGGAACATGCACATAGTTATTGGATTTATATTGGGGTATCGATTGACCAATACCCCAAGATTTGATCGGGACATATGAGTTGAAAGGATCTTACTGTACGCAAATTGTAACTGAAGGTTCTTGCAGGCATTATCAGTTTGTATCTAGGGGATCGTGATGCGTTGTTGCTAGGTGCTAGTCACGATTCATTGGGTTATATCCGAAATATGATTTTGGTTATCGATAATTAAAAGAGTTTAACTGATCGATAGGGGCACTTAAGGGTATACCCACAAAAGAACAAACGAGTTTGTTTCTAAAATCATAAGGAGTTGTGATCCCATGTCTAGCATACACCTGAGCCATTGAGGGTCACACAAATACCGGCCAGGTTCTACCCTAACAAGATAGTTAAATTCAATGAGTTGAATTTAATGAAAAATGAGCTTGATATGATTAAGCATTTATCAAGATAGTTGAATTCAAGAAGTTGAATTTAATAACATGAAAACTTAATTCGATTTATTTTTCTGGATTACGGTTTGTAAGATACAACTGTATTTGTGTATAGATGATATATTATTTATCATGGGACCCGCTGTTGTTAAAATAATTATAAAATTAAATAAAATATTTAATGTTGAAATGATTCCAGATTATCATTTCCACGTGAATTGTAAAACATGTTCCGTAATACATGGATCTTGTTTAAAAGAAATTAAATATTCTGATTCTTATATTCGAACGATTGTGAAAAAAATATAAGAGAGAGAAAGAGAGTCATTTCATTGGGCTAGCCAAAAAGAATAAAAATGTGTATAGAGAAAAGTTTGAGGTTTTTCAGTATTTTTTCTCCCTTCAACTGCAAATTTAGTAGCCATGTAGTTTTCAAATTTAGAAGCAATTGTTGCTTCAAATTTTTGTGTCAATTGAACAATCTATATATCGTTGCGACCGTGGTTTTGAAATGATATTAGAAATCTTGTTTGCATAATCGAATTATTGTCTAGTGCCAATAATTTCGAGGTAGAACCAGGAGGTTGGTGGACCGGATGTTTGGAGGTTCGTGATCAACCGGAGTGGTCAACCGAAGCGGTCAACAAGGGACAAGACCGGTAAACCATCCACGACTTGTAGTCGTGAGGTATAATTCTAAACGTCCTATGAATGTTTTAATAGTATGAACTAAAGTAGATATGTTGCCCCGGCGGCTCCGGGCTGAAAATTTTTAAGTTCCGCTGTGTGTCGGTGCCGGGCGTCGGGGTACACCAACAGGAATGTAATGAATGCTGTTGTGGAGACCCTGGTGTCAGTATTGGCAGCCCAGTCTGCATCAACAAATGTAACTTTGAGTGCGCTGTTCTTTTGTATTGAAATGCCATGAAACAAAGTTTGCTTGAGCTATCAAGAGTCTTTTGGCGGCAGTGGTTAATGGTTGGTTTGTGCATGAATTCGGGAAGCTTGTTTACTGCGAAGGCAATGTCGGGTCTCGTGAGACATAGATATTGCATGTCTCCAATGATTCTTCGATAGGTTGTGCTGTCCGCAGGATCTGAGTCATCATGCAAGGTTAAATGGTTGCTTGTGGACATGGGAGTTTGTATTTCTTTTGCTGCATCCATGGAGGTTTTCTTGAGAAGGTCACGGATGTATTTATGTTGCGAGATGAAGGCACCTTGGGATGTAGGTATAACCTCAATACCAAGGAAGAAATGAAGATCACCCATGTCTTTGACAGAGAACTTGCTGCTTAGTTGCTTGATAAATCTCGTAACAAAACTTTGTGTATTCCCTGTAACGATTGTGTCATCGACATACACAAGACAATAGCATAGGACATTATTAGAAGAGTAAATAAATAGTGATGTGTCCGTGGCTGAATATATGAATCCCATACTGAGATGTACATCGCAATGGGCCTTGTACCATTGTCTAGGGGCTTGTTTCTTCCCAGAGATACTATTGTTTAACTTACAAACAAAGTGTGACCTAGATTATCCCCGAATCCCGAAGGTTGATGCATAAATACGAGTTCATCAAGGTTGTCGTGAAGGAACACAATATTGATATCGAGTTGCCTTAGTGGCCACCCATTCATGACGGCAATAGAAAGAATTAGTCTTATGGTTTGACAACTGGACTAAAGGTTTGTGAGTAATCTATTCCATGTCTATGATGAAACCCCTTAGCAACGAGACGTGCTTTATGTCGATTTATGGTTCCATCAGAATTTTTTTAATGCGAAACACAAATTTGCATCCAACAATATTTTGTCCGGAAGTAGGTGGAACTAGTTCCCAGGTTTCATGGTTTATTCATGCTGTAATTTCGCCAGACATTACTTTGCGCCACACTGGGTCTTTAAGTGCTTGACTAACGCTAGTTGGTTCAGTGGATTCAGGGAGAGGGTGATTGGTAGTGTTATGAAATTGCTTGGGAAGGAAAATATTTATCTTAGACCTGATAAGCATAGGATGATGATGTTTGGGAAGCTTCTTGAGGTGGAGAATGTGCCCGAGTGGGCAAGGGAACTGCCGTGTTGTCTCGTTCCAGTGGAGGTTGAAGACTCCCTTCATGGGCCTGTGTGATTGTTGGCATGGGTGAGGTTGGAGTTGCTGCAGGTTGTAGTTGCAGCAGTGTACCAATGACGTTTGGACTTGGCCGAGGCTCTGTGGGCACTTGGGATGGCTGGTTGTGTTTTTCAGGATAACCTTGCTCATGAAATGTAACATGACGTGACCCATAAAGGAGTTGAGTAGGATTGTGATAATAAAGATAGGCACTTTGGGATGTTGAGTAACCTAGAAACACACAAGGAATATATTTGGGTTGAAGTTTTTGTTATTGTAGGGTTTGAGCCAAGGGAAGCATAGTCAACCAAATGGTTGAAGTTTAAGATAATTTGGTGCTTCGTTGAACAAGCTTTGAAAAGGAGACTTTTGGTTAAGGATGGGTGATGGTAGTCTGTTGATGAGATACGTTGCAGTAGCAAACGCATAAGACTAGAAGGCGAGGGAAGGCCTGCTTGAGTTAGGTGAGTTTTTCATGTTTCGACAATGTGTATGGCATCGTTTCGAAACACCATTTTGTTGGGGGTGTATGTGGTGTGGTAGTGTAATGGCTGATGCCATGGAGGGTGAGAAAGTTTTGAAGGGCAGTGAACTCCCCGCCATTATCCGAGTATAAGCTTTTAATGTTTGTGTTGAACCGAGTGCTGATCATTGTATGGAATTGGGGAAAATGAGACATACATCGGACTTATTGTGCACGGGAAAGAACCATGCATACTTGGTGAAGTGATCAATGAAGATTACAAGTATTTATGGCCTTGTATGCTTGGCTTGGGTGATGGACCCCAAACATCGGTATATATTAAATCAAAAGGAGCAGAGCTTGTGAGACCATGTTTATGAAAATGTAATCTATGAGATTTATTCATTGAACATGAAATACAATCAAGAGAGCTAGAGGAGTTATTGGTTACTGGAAGAGAAAAACAATTGATGATTTTAGTAACTACTTTGGATGACGTATGTCGAGACGTTGATGGAACCCATTTATTGAGGTGCACTCATGGACCATAGCAATGAAGGATGAAGCACTGGTTTGTGGTATGTGGTATATGTCATTTTCACACTTGCCCTGAAGAAGAATCTTCTTCGTCCGCTGGTCCTTAACAAAAAAAACAATTGGATGAAACTCAATAAAGACGTTATTGTGTTTTGTGAAATGATGAACGAGATTAAATTTCTGTTGATGCTAGGAACACAAAGTGTGTCTCGAATATGAAAATTTCGTTTAGGAAAGGGCGTGGTCAGAGAACTTGAGTGAGTGATTTTAAAACCCGAGCCATATCCGATGAGTACTTCATCGATTCCATCATATTCCGAGTGTAGCTGCAGATTGAATAATTGAGAGGTTATGTTATGAGAGGCGTCATAGTCGATGAACCATCGCTGGTCCAGACTGGAGTTCGTGGTTGTGCAATTAACCGAGGCCTTAGGGGTTGTAGTTGGGGGCAATTCTTGGCAACATGGCCAGTTTGGCCATAATATTGGCACTTTGGGGTATATCTCGGTTGGTTAGGGTGGCGTGGTTTATGCTTGGTATCATTTTTCTGATTGGAGTTGTAGTAGGACTATGGTTTTCTTGAGGGTCAGAAGGACTCGTGTCCTATGAGTAGATCATATAGTTCCTCAAAGGATATAGATGATTCTCTTGCACGTATTGGTGCAATGATATCTTTGTACTCATGGCCTAGACCATATATGACATATATAATAATGTCATCTGCAGTGATAGGGGCATCAATGAGAGCCAGTTCATGTGCAATGGTTTTTACAGAATGAAGAAATTTTGTAACGGTGCATGAACCGCTTTGAATGAGAGTGAGATCCTCCTTTGAGTTGCATGACTCTGGTTCTGGAGCGACTGGCATATAGCTTGGTCAGTTTGGTCCAGGCTTGAGAGGATGTTTTTGAGGTTGCTATGAAAGGAATCATAGCGTCTGTCACCGAAGTGAGAATGGCCTTTAGGATGAGTTTATCTTGCCTGAACCAGTGTGTATATGTTGCAGCGAGTGCTGCATCAGTGTTCTCGGCAAGCTTATATCTTTCGAAGGTGGCCTCATTGTTCTTCTTCAGCTCTCTGTAAGCGTCCCTTTTGATTTGGATAACCTTCTTTACGTCTTCATTCCACCATGATGCGCCCTTACCTGATGGAGCATATCATCTTTACTCACCAAGGAGCTCTTTAGCTACCATCTTAATGCCACGAAAACATTTTGTTCTAGGTGGTATCAGGATCATCTTTTGGCATCCAATTAACTTCCTCGACTATCTTCTCTACAAAAGCTCCAACATTACCTTCTTTTAACCGCCACCACTTAATTCTAGATTCTAACTTATGCTTTAATTCTAGTAGCCCTATTCTTAATCCTAACATCTAAAGCTAAAAGTCAATGTTGGGTAACTACACTCTCTCCTGGAATTACCTTACAATCCAAGCATTTAACCCTATCTATCATTCTAGCAAAAAAGAAATCTATTTGGGTTGCACTAGACCCACTTCTAAAAGTAACTAGATGAGAGGACCTCTTCTTGAACCAGGTATTCGCTAGGACTAAGTCATATGACATGGCAAAATCCAAAAGTGAATTACCTGCGGCGTTCATGTCCCCAAAGCCATAACCTCCATGAACACTCTCAAAACCATCCCGATCAGAACCTACGTGCCCATTGAAATCTCCCCCGATGAAGATTTTCTCATTATAGGGTATTCCTTGCACTACATCGTCTAGATCCTCTCAAAATTTCCGCTTAATAGACTCCTCTAGACCAATTTGGGGTGCATAGGCACTTATGATACGATATAGTAAATTAGGCTATGGGTTTTAGGTTGAGACGGACCAAGTAAAATCTAGCACACGTGTGATAGCAATATATTTACCAAAATTGAAGGCTAGTTTTCACAAATCGTTTTTCGATATTAATCATTCAATAAAAACATCGGAGTGGTTTATTGTAACACTAATATTAGACTTGTTGTAGCTTGACCATAGTATAACAAATGCAATAGGAAAACTCGTCACCTTAGAACGTAGGATTTTGAATCTTAATTAATATGAAAATTATGGGGGATTACATGGGTGAAACGACATCTTAATATTGTTTTTATCATATTTCTTCATTATCCTTCACTGTTTTGGTTAATTATTGTGTTTAGTCAATTTAGTTTAATAATCATTCAATTATCGTAGACTAAATATAGTTAATCTAATTGAAAGTGGTATTTACTTTCTAGTACTCGTGGGTTCGACACTCATATTTTTAATCTATTATACTAAAACTTGACACCGTGTACATGCGGTATAATCGCGCCACACTGAGAAATTACTGTTTAAAATAATCGCGATCGTAAACCTAGTTTAAATTTCATGTATGATAACTACTAGTGGATCACGCTGAATTTATTTATCCTTTTTATGTTAATCACTTGGTATTATTTTCGAAATTTACCCCATTTTTCCATCAAATGACAGTGATAGAATACCTTCTGAAATCTTGCAAGTAGGACGGATATCATATAAATATGAAAAAATTTGAAATGTAAAACATCAAACAAAAAGAAATAAAGAGAACTGTAACCATAGAAAGTTCAATATGTGAAACAGCACATTTACACAGCAATATCTGCTAACTGAGAAATTAAGTGCATATCAATCGTTGCAAATAATAATTTACAAGGTAAAAAGAACAGAGAATATATCAGCTAATGTACATGGCTATGAAAAAGCCAGAGTTTGGCCTCAAGCATATAGGGCATTCCAGAGTCATCAATGGTGCAGTTCAGAAAAGTTTCGAAATGACATGACACGAAGTCCAGAATGCTGCAGAGGCAGCCCTCAAAAGGGCAGGGTTTTGATATATTCTGTTTCATCCAACACGAAATCATCGTATGAGTTAGAATGCGGCATTGGACATTCAATGGAAATTTATAACGATATCTGGCATGAAACAACATGAAAGACAGAAAACTTCTAGGAACCAATACCAAGATCAACACCTCAAAGGATATCAAAATTTCTCGACTAACATGGCCACATATCAGCCTTTGTTAAAAGATGGATATAACAAGTAAATATTACAGGAATTCATATTCTTTTGCATGTTCAACTCCAGGAGATTCACATAACATAAAAAAATTTGATTTCTTTATCAGTCATTAGATGATAACAAAAAAGAAACTTTGCTTATGCAAAGTTAGACTGGCTGTTAAACAATGTGTGATCACCCTAATAATAGGAGAATTAATAGTCCCTAAAACATCTTATTTTATAGTATTCTGCCAACATTGTGAGTTTACTGATTTGCTTAAGGTAACTTACCCAATTGCTGTAGCTCCCCAAGATGCTACGTTATAGATCACTTTGGTTCCATCAAATGCCTTTTTAAGCTTGCCCTTCTTCTTTTTGATAGAAAATGTCTTGCTCAGCACTGAAAGCACAGGCACTATCTCCGATTACAAAATTCATTAAAAAAGAATTAGGTTAAAATAAGTTAAAAATGCAAATTTCCTCTATTCATTCTCTAAAAGATGACAAAGTTGTCAGAGAAGGTGACTGAAATGGGAGAAAAATAGTTGGGACCCACCCTCTTGAAGCTGATTTGGTGTCAAATCCTGCAAATCAAAGCAGCAAATAACTCAACGAGAAGAGTATGAAAGGATAAGTGCCCTATGCAACAAAAAGAATAGGAAACCGGTGTGCAAGAAAACTGGTAATTATGGAACTAAACAACTAAATGAAAATTTGCAAAGGCTAGTAAAACCTAGGGTTCTCCTGTGACATTCTGCATGAGAATCCACATTTATCAGCACATAGATTTAAAGTATTGGCATGTAAAACCTAAAGTTCTAGTTTGTGGTAGTTTATATCCAAATCACTCGGAGCAGCCTCTCATTCTTTATCAAAGGTAGAATAATATAAATGGAAAGTTTATGCCAGCAGTATCAAGTAAAAATGAAAAAGTTGAATCGGATAATAAATCTAACACAATGCTTACTTTGGAAGTACATAGATATCATAAGAATCATAAATTGTTAGAGAACAAGTTAAATTTTATACATCAAACTTAGCACAAGCTCATACCGACGTACAATTGCCTGAACTGAGATTCAGTGAAAGATCTTCTAATATAAACAGAGCTAAGAGTGATTTCGAATTACTTTACTTGTACGGTTGTACCTTAATCCTTGGAATAAGGATTAGACCACTAAACTGATGACCTGGCGCTCCTGCCACAAAATTGATTATACCACTAAACCTTGTTGGCATGCTTGTGGTCAATTATCAACCAACAGTCAGATAGCCGGCTTCAGAATTGCAAGTTAAATCAATCATAGAGGGCACAAGTACAATAAAATAAAGATAAACCCCTAAGATGATTGATAATTTATTTGTAGTGTGGCCGGATTATGTCAGAAGTCAAACAACCAAAATCAAAAAGATCAAAGTTGAGCTCTTTCATTTAGTTGGGAGTCAATAATCTCCAAATCAATAAATGAAGTGATTATGCTTGGCTCAATCAAAACATATCAAACAACGCAGGGAATATGATACATAGACTTCGTTGGACTGCGACCATGTATACGTAATAAAGTTGGATCAAAAAGTCTTTTGATGATTTGATTCGAGGGCAAGTAACAAAAAAATTATAATCACCTTAGTTTGTTTAAGCGACAACAGATATGCAGCCATGAAGGCTGCTATACCTTCCATTATATCTTCTTGACTAACTAAAACGTAATCTTCCGAGTCTAACTCGACATTTCCACCTTCCCAAAGATCATTTTCGCTGATCATGTCCCAGGAATTGCTTTCTTCTGCGTCATATACCATGTAAAAACTAAGTTGCAGTCAAAGCTATATTTGTAAAGCTGAAAGTAATTTAAGATCATATCTCAACACTATTAAAAAATCTTGTGTTTTTCCTTTCCATTCATAATATAAAAATCATCCCATTTCGGTCCATTTTCTAGAAAAAAGAAATGGGCATAAAAAACTGCGTTCATGCTTCTAAGAAGTAATGTAAGTCATACCAATCATGTTTTGTGGAAGCGACGCCTGGGCATTTTGTAGTTTCTTGAGGAAATCAGGACATTCAACTCTAGATTTCAACATATCATAAAACTGCAACAAATATTACACGTTGGATGGGTTTTAGAGAACTCTTCATATCCTTACCATTGGAAACAAATCAAACAGCTATTATAAAGAAGTAAGGTTTCTAAATGTAGAACCTGGATCAACAGAGAGAAGCAGGACGCTTTTCAAATAAAAAATCTAATTTTTTTAAAAAAAATTACGAGTTCTGTTCCAACTTCCAACTAAGCACACCAATTTCGCCTTCTAATCAATTACCATGATCCTCCCAGCCCAAAACCCATTAGTTATCAAACAAGGAAAGCATAAACCTTAAATTTTTCTTTTTAATTACTCTAACAATTGAAAGTTTAAAATTCGGCCCCAGTACACAGCTACAGATGAACAAAAAAAACCCATAAATTTAAGACAAGACCCTTTACCTCCGGCGTGTCGGTAACGCAGTTAACAGGGTCAGAGGAGGTACCGGTGGAGTCTTGAGGAACACTATCCAGTTCACAATCGTCGTCTCGGTCATCATCACCATCACCATCACCATCACCACAACCAGAAGCGAGCTGTTGGATTGCAATCTGACACTGCTGGAGCACCATCTCTAGGGTTTTCCGCTTCACGCGAACCCTCTCCGAATCCATCGTTTCGCAAATTATGAACACATACACATTATAAAAGGCAAATCTCAATTCAACAAATCGAATACGATCATCCCGTGCTTTCCTCAATTTGAAATCTCATTATTAATTGGTTAAATTTATAAATTTCTTCCCCCTTTCAGCGTGTCGTCACCGGTTGGGTTGCCACGGAGACTAACGGGTTATTTAATTAAATATTATAAAAATAATTAATAATTCCTAAAATACTGTAGCTGAAAAGCTTTTACCTAAATAAGGGAATCCATCTTTTCCATAAACGATTTCAACTTTTTCAATTTTTGTTTTTGAATTTTAGAAACCGTTTAACGATTTCTAAAAAAATAATTTTTAGTATTAATAATATACATAACTATTTAATAATATATAATAATATTATTAATAATTACTTTTTTAATAATAAATATAATTATTTAACAAAATATAATAATATTATTAGTTATTATTAAAAATACGTAATTATTATATTATATGTTATAATATTATACATTATAATATTATTAATAATGCATAATTTTATATAGAATTAATAAATAACATTAAATAAGTATATATATTAATAATTATATATAATAAGTGTTAATAATTAATAATATAAAATAAAAAAATACTACCCTTGACGATAGATCGATGCCTCCAAACAACCATCCGTCATCAATTTAAAAAAAAAAATCACTTTGATTATTATTATATATAATTAATTATGAATTATATTAATAAATAATATTGCTATAATATAATTAGATATTATGAATTATTAATAATTAATATTGATGTGATCTCGTATTTTATATATTCGATAAAGTGTAATAGAAAATAAATAGAAGGCACCACAATTTTTACGTGGAAAACCCTCCAAGAAGAAGGGAAAAATCACGGGACCTAGTCTAATATAAATCTTCCATTATAAACGTTGATAATTTTACTTGCCTTTGACATAATGTTTGAACAAATGAAAACAGGAACAAATTTGAAAAGATCGAACAAAAATTATGTGATATGCTTCTCTTCAGTGTATTTTTCCTCCCAGAATTCAATTCCTTAAAATATGGCTTTGGTCTTGTATTTATAGTACTTAATATGGCGGTTAATGTGCGTCAAATCTCGGTCATGATCTTTAATGACAATTATATGTTTAGACGTTGAATTTAAATGATATGTTTTAAGCCATGATCTTTCATGATAATCGATGTTTTATAGAATTGATTTGTTCGATTCAATGTAAAAATCAGTCAGTTCAGTTGGCTGAAAAACAAATTCGGTCGATTCAATTTTCACAAATTCAATTTCGATGATCATTCCTAGTTGAACTCGTATTGTGTAGTTTGTTTTCAGAGTTTAAATTTTTATCTCGTTTCTCAAGTTATTGATCATATATTGTTTATACTTTAAATCAGTTATTGAAAGTAATATGATCATATATTATCAAGTTTTTACGTATGTTTTGGCGAACCAATATTTATTGACGTGAATTCCGAAATGGCAATCGAACATATTATTTTTTAGTTGATTTTCAATTCAATTTAATTCAAAATATTACAAACTGTCGTTATTTCTAGTAAAAAATTTTAAATGATGTATATATATATATATATAAATTTTGATTTTTTATGTATATATTGATATTTTACAAGATTGAATAAAGATGATAAAAAATTAAAATTATTAGGAAAATAAAAAAGGTTTGAGTAAGTAATAATTATATTTGAAAAATAAAATATTGATTTTATTACGATCACACCCTCTTCAAAATACCATACAAAGACACCCCTCCAATTTAGGTCAAAATAGAGGTCAAAGTTGACCAGTGGTAATTTGAGGTTTTCATTAAAAATTAGGGGTGGTTTATGTAACGTCCATCAACTTTTTTAACGGCAGGACTTGTCTGTAATGTTTAACCTAACTTGGGGGAGGTTTCTGTAATTTTTCAAATTATAGGGGAGGTTTATGTAATTACGCCAAAGTCGATGGGATGTAGATATAATTATCCCTATTTTAAATTAAATACGCATTCCATATGTAGAATCATTGGGGTTTTAAATTATACAGTCGAAAAAACGAATATCTTAATAAAAATACCGATTTTGGGATACTTTAATAAAGTAACTCAAGTTGCCATCGGGGTGTCGACTTCATCTAAAGTCGTCATCTCCAATGACGCCTTTATTTAATCATATGTATTTTAAAATGGAGGGCTTCAGCCGGATATATATATTCAGAAAAAAATATTTTTTTATTGGAGGCGTCATCTTATATGGCGCCTTCAATTATTTATTTTCAGACAGAAAGATGACATCTCAGATGACGTCTTCAACAAAAAATAATAATTTTTTTTTATTGAAGGCACCATATTAGATAGCACATTCAATAATTTTTTTATTTCCAAACTGGAAGACGCCATGCCATCAATGAAGTCGCCACCTGAAATGACGACTGCAGTCAGCACTTTAATATTTTCCAAAATATGTTATTTTGTTAAATTATGATTTTTTCGATTATTTAATTAAAAAACCTTAGAATAATTTGTTTATATGATTAATAATTTGTTTAAAAAAATTAAGGGCTAATTCGAGAAATAAGATGACCAAAATTTTAAAATATAATATTTTTCAATATCTAATATTTGTTGTCTTTATTTATTTTTTAAATCATTTAATTTTTTTTTTAAAAATGTCGCAAATAAAAAAAGTACTCGACCAAAGTAATTTTCAAGCTATAACTTCATTCCAGTAATACCAAAAGAGTGAAAAATGAATTTCTTTAAGATTTATATGTTATTTCCACATTTTTCAATAAAAATCGAAGTAAAAATAATAAAAAAAATAATTAATTATCTCTCTAAATTACATAAAAAATTTGGTCTTTAAACATAGTTATTTTGATGACGCTCCTACAATACGTTCTTAGAGGAATCATCACTATTAATGTATTCTACATCAATTTCAGATCAATAGTGTGCCTCCTTGTAAAAAAACATTTTTAGTACCTTAATAATATATATTTTTTTAAAAATTGCATTTTACCCCCAAAAATTCATTTTGTCCCTCAAAAATTCATTTTGTTCTCCACGGAATTATATTTTGACCCATAAATTTTCTTTGCCCTCCTTTTTTATTTTAAAATTTTTTTACCACTCTTTACCAAATTTCTTCCATCCACCCTTGCCTATGAGTGGTCTTGGATATCATCAAAATTTCCTTTAAACGAGACAACTTGTGACATAAAATCTAGACCGTTTACCTTAATACCATCTTTAAATAATATTATGTATGCTTTTGCATCACACCACCTTGGAAGGTAATCATTTGCATCGGATTCTCCCAGAGTGTTCCGCGGGAACGACCAACTTTACTTTTTATCATTAAGTTTTTTAATTAAATTTCACATTAAATGCTAATTTTTTATTACATTTTATGTCACACAAATAATTTTTTTTTAAAATTCATATCCCTATTAGTGATATTTTTTTTTTGAGTCGGGAATGGGCGAAATATTTTGCAATCAATAAGTGTTGTATCCTCGTCAAATAAGAGGTGAGTCGGGTGACAATCCAATAATGCATTTTATTTTCTTTACAAGAGAAATGTGTCATTGTTAGGGGATCAATTTTTTCTGAGCATCACTTTCAAAAGCTGGATCGAGATTATAATGCGGGAAGAAGACACAATGATGTTCAAGAAAATTCGATAAAACAATTAACATCATAGAAAAGCCAAAACAAAATATAGTTTTCATCAATTTCAAAGTACACAATCGAGATGATTAAATTTCGTAAAATTGTTTGCCAATTTGAAGGTCAAATTGAGGAATAGCTCGCCAATAAGGTCTATTCAATTACGCTAGCATCTCAAAAATTTAATACTGAAACATTTAATAACTTGTTTAAATAATAGTTTTGACCGATCCCGAGTTGGGAATGACATGTTAAATTGAAAATTCGGGATAAACTTATAAGATAATACAATACGAGAATTCATATAGACCAGACCTCATGCAATATATAAATTAAAAATCTTAATACATGGTATATTTATGATTAATATATAAGATTTCATATAAAAATAACTCAATTGTCATTTGTTACTTGTTGAAATTGTTCACATTAAATCTCATATATGAATTTTCTTAATATAATAATTTCTCATGTAATTTTCTTGTAGCTCAACAAAAAAATACTCAAATGTCATCTCTTTTTTAAGAGCTTCCTTTGAGATGGTTCAAACATTTCATCCGTCCTGATCGATTTTTTTTACACATTTGAGATGGAGTCATTATTGTGTATATGATGTATTGTGTTACCTAGGATTTATATATCTTCATTCACTAATAATATGGATTAACATATATAGTACTAGGATTAATATCCTACTTGTTACCAATAAAAACTACTACACGTTTCACTTTTCTTGAGCAAATTTGATGGTCTACCTAGACATCTTCTTGATAGAGTGGGCTTAGTAGTCGGCCAATGTTTTCGGGCACAGCATAAATGCATGATTAGTTCCACAAATCTCACTGCACTGACCATAGTAAACTCCTTATTGTACTGAAATAAGGTCTGATTTAAAATAGGATATCTTTACAAATAAATAAATAAATGAATCGTTTATACCAAATCATGCTAATAGGTTATATGCTGGACATGCTTGTCTAAAAGAAAGTATACCACGACCTTTCAAATAAGTAGTAAATTTAACAAAACATGAGCATTAGAGGTAACGGTAGAATCAACATTTCTTCATAGATTAACCCTGAGAAAATTGACTGAAATGCAGAGAGTTCCAATTTCAATCGATACTTAAAATCATCGTGCTCAAACATAAGCTTCACAGCATGCCAGTCAGTTAGCACTAAAAGGAAAAAAGAACAGTTTCCGTGTTAGCTAGCTGTAGCCTCTAAACGAGCATGAAACGGTGAGAACTTAACCTGTATGAACTCATATAAGAAGCTTGCTCACATTTTTGTTATGTCAATTTTGTTACCATGTCAGAGCATTCTCCATAATGCAGAAGACATGATGGAAGAAGATTCACAATGTGAGCACGCATCATCTAGAGTAGGTTCTTGGAGGAACTTTTGATCGAACTTTATCATCTGTTGGGAAGCTTTCTGATTTTCCACGATCTAGATTTGGAAACACTTCTGATTTTGTTCCCCTATCGGTTTGGTCATCGGACTTGTGGGACGGTTCAAAGTTCTCCCATTCTTGGATTTTTTCCGAGGATTGTTCTTTGGAGTCTTGATGCGACTGGCGATGCTCTGATCCTCCACTTTGTCCAAGGTTTTGGACAGGCCGAGATGAATTCTCACCTTTGTCAAAATTTCGGAGCTCAGAGGCAATTTGTGAACGTCGTTCCTTTAAGAAATTAAGTCGGTTTGTCAGCTTTGACAGAGCAGAAGTGGTGGAATTAGTGCCCTATCATACAAGCAGGAATACATTTTCAGAAGCAAAATTTATACTCCGACAAAGTTTGAAGTGTCGATGACAATGTCGGCAAAACATAAACAATGAAGAGGAAAATATTCATTTAGTGTTAAATTATTCAATGCCATATGAAGATTCTGCCTTCTTCTCTTGGATAGAACTAGGCAAGCCAAATATCACATATTTGGAATACTAATAGGACCATAGAAAGGCATGATTACATGAAACACAAAAATCAATTTAAACAGAGTATTGCTTTATGTAACTCATTTTTGATTCAGAATCAGAACTAAATTATCCAAACTAGACATACTTAAAGCATAAGAAAATTCATGTTACCATTCTTTTTTTTTTTTTTTTCCGTTTAAACAATTTAAAAAAATTAGAATCAGAATCTATAAACAGCTCAACTAATGATGCTAAAATCCTATTCATCAACACAAAAACCAATTTCATCGCAGTATTATGATTACATCTTTTCGCTACAGAATCAGAACAATATTCTCCAAACTAGAAAAATGTAAGAGTGCTTAAGATTGATATGTCTAGATTCTTTTCTGGCTTTCGTTTAAAAAAATCAACTGATTTTCACCTAATGCTATCACATAAGTTTTGATTTTGCTCCCAAGAGAAAAATGTGAAGACCGAAATGAATGCCAAATTTTAACTTCAATATGAGCGAGAAAATGATGAAAGGAATTTGTTCCTTTTTTGGTAATAAATTATAAATGGCGAAAGATACTCTGAGACATCATTTATTCAATGGATTTCAAAAGTTTTTCAAATTGTTACTCCATCGACTCCTAAATCCATATGAAGCTTAATGCCTAGCCAATCTAACTAATAGTATAAACTACGTAATGGTCATGAAATAAGCATTAAAAAACAAAGAAAACTGTACCTCGCCCTTTGTAATAGACTTTTTAGAACTGGTCGTACCAGGCGTATTTGTGCCTAACTCTCTGTTGGATGCCAGATTCAAAACTCCAGTGGCTTTGGGATTTCGATAGGAGTCCGTTTGCTGGTTTAAAGGCAATGATTTCCTTGTTGAGGATGGAGAGTCTATTTGCTGGTTTAAAGGCAATGATTTCCTTGTTGAGGATGGAGAGTCTAGTTTCCTGTCTGGCTTCTCCAAATAGTTCTCATGCTGTACACAAGCAAAATAGTTTCAGGAAGCTACATACAGTGTATAACACACAAGGAGAGAACTTATTCCTGAGGGTATCTCTAGGAATCGTCAACATTGTATTTCAACTGTTCGACTATGAAATTCTTTATCCTACAACATAAATTCAACAAGTTATTTTGCCTCGATTTGCATCTTATTGCAGCAAATGTATGAATTTGTTGGGATTTTGTGAGATTTGCTTCGCAAGAATTCTAACAAACATCACCAAATAAAGATGATAAAAAAAATCTACTCCCTGCAAGTGTAACAACAGAAAATTTATTACAACATTTTCATAGGAGAGATTAATTAAGAATATTAATTTACAGATGATTTATGGCTTTTTTGTAGAGGAGATTAATTAAGAATATTAATTTATCTTATAAACTCAATTCGATTGAAATGTAAGCAAATGACACCTGACTGAAAGAGCATTCAACAATCACAAGTATACCTCGGTTTAATAAGAGAATCTAATCTCAGTGCCTGTTCGACTTAAATTTACATGTCTATACTATCAGAATCAAGGTTAAGAATCAAGGTTAAGCAGCAACAATTCCATGTCATTGTGAAAGCTGCATACCCTACTTGAAGAATTATCCGGAACACTTGAGATAGCTAAGACTCCAACATCTATCTGTTTCTTCTTCCTGCAGCAAGACAGTAAAAAGAAAAAAAAGGCTTGCATCCTTATATTTGAGAGTACAAAGTAGCTTTTCTACTATCAGAAACATAAATAAATAAAACCTTGTTCAATAAGAGTCCCACAACCAAAGAAGAGGATTTGGGTGCTTTGTCCCGGAAGAGAGAGAGAGAGAGAGAGAGAGAGAGAGAGAGAGAGAGAGAGAGAGAGAGAGAGAAGAGAGATTTTAAAATATAAGATATAGTGTTTTGAGTTAGAATACAACACAATAACAAAATTATTTAGGGGAGTTGTTAAAAGTTGAATTACAATATTAATTGTAAATGCCAATATGAAAGTGAGATTGCAAATATATTTTGGATTAAAGAATTAGTTGTAAGTTTATATTTCCCAGGAAACGTGAGTTTCATGTTATTTCTCAATATTCAGTATTCAGTATTCAGTATTCAATGGTTAATTTGGGTAATGTCGCTTATGCTAACTGATTTTCACGCAAAACTTAAAGATTTATATTGATAAACTTGCTTCAGCTGGTTTGAATGATGATTGTTACCTGGCTGTCAAGCTTATCTCATTAATTTCAGATACAAATATTTGGCTGCTTCGAATAGGATAACTGAAGGGTGGTTTTAAAATGATTAGTGTGTTTTAGACACAAATTTTTTGTTTATTTATGGTTTATTATATTAGCATTATTTATATAAGAATATTCAACTCTTATATTGGTTATTACTCAGATATATTGTTTATTGATTATTCATCGTACGTTGAAGAGTTTTAATATTTGACATAGTTCAGTTCGAGAAATTAGTCAGAATTCACTTTTATATGATTTGTTTTTAAAAAAATTCTGAAAGGCTTAGCATGTTATGAATAATTATTTGGCATAAAACATTTCATTGGATTTATTTTCTTATGCAGTTGTGATGAAAAAGGGAGAGAGATCAGAAAGGAGAGATGCAAATAAGCAACAGGACACAATCTTGCAAGTTGTGTAGGGAGAGCAAAGGTATTGCTTACAGCTTTGATGGATCATTTGGACTTTGATGATGCTGATTCCCCACATCATGCCTGATCCTAGAGTTTTGTTCACGTTGTTGACAAAGATGCAGTTCAAGATCATCAGCCTTCTGCTTTAAACTTAAAACATCCGCCTCTGTCCGAGCAATTTCATCCAGATCTGCCTTGATCTATTGCAAATTTAAAGTTGATTACTTACAGAATATGGTAAAAGTAACTACCACACACGAAGAGGCACTTAACCTTCTCATCAACAATGGATGAAACAGACCGAGGTTGTTGAGATATTCTGAGTCCAGCTTCAAGTGCTGTCCTCAGCTCTATCTCCTTCTTTAACTGCTCTTGTAGCCTTGCCACCTACAATGCAAGTCCTTACTCGATGTTATAAGGCTATGAAACAACAAAAGTTTACAAGTAGAAGTGACAAGTATGTATTAATCATTCTAGGTAAGACTAAAACATGGAAAGAGAGAGAATAAGTTCAAAATAGTCTTTTGAAGTGATGTAGTCCATTATACACATTTTGAAAAGAGTAAAAAAGATGATTTTTAAATCACAGATGATAAAGGAGATGGAATAGTATTTCGCATTTCGTACATACAGGCGCCACCACAACAATAAACCCATAGATTTTCCACCACTGTGTGTTTTTGACAAAATGCAAAAACATTGCAGTAAGATTGTTATAAAATCAAGTTTATATCCACTACACAAGGACAATGGCAACATCTTGAAGATCAAACCCAAGTTTCACATAATAACATTATAAGATACTGGTGAATCCGTGTCAAGTGATAAGAGTGAGCACAAAGGCTAAAATTTATAAATTTTTCATCCAGAAATTACATCTTTCTCAAGAGCTAAACGACGTTCATGCAAATGACGCTTCCGTTTCTCCAGGCCATCCTGCAGATGCAAGTTTTCCTTTGCCTGTAATATAAGATGTGTTCAAAGAACATTTTCATAGACCGCTCAATCCTGAAAACTGAATTGAGTAAGAATGCTTCAAGAGAGAACACACACTTAAAACATTATACCTCCTCGGAGATCTTGTTCTGCAAATCTGTTTTCATGGACTCAAGCTTTTGTATTTCAGCCCTAGTAATGACAAGCTAACGTAATCATCCTTCGGAACAAATTTCCATTAACACAAGGAACTGTTGCACGAGTGCCTGACAGTAGAAAATTTTGAATGGGGTGCATATGATGCATGTGGTTCAATTGTCCTTTTACTATCAAGCTTTAGGTACCTCGAATGAAAGGTTTGGCATGCACCCCTATCAGTCTTTCAAGAAGAATTAAAGGATGTACCTCTTGTAAAAGAGAAATTCAAACGCAATTCTAGTCAAGCGTGGCACGTTAGTTAACTCACGTTAGTTAACTTTAATATTCTTCTGTAGGCAGTGACGTTAAATTTTAAGCAACTCAGAATTCCAGGATTTATGTCCTACTCCAGTAATTCGAAAGCATCATGCTGCTAAAAAGGACAGATCGGTTTTCTCGACAAATAGTGTCAAGAAGAAAAAATATGTTTCCTTCTTGATGAATTTTGCAAAACCATATCTACCAGTTGTAATTTAAGAAATGCTGGTTTGAAGAGTAAAATGATCTAATAACATTAGCTGGAAAAGCCATATATAATTTTACAAGTACAAGAGAAAAGGTGTTAATTTAAAAGGTAGCTCAGAATTTTCGAGGTAGAAGTCTTACATTGTTATTTATCTTTTTTATGCCGTATAGCTTATGATTAAATAATTCATGCACAGACTTCAATTATAATTTTTTATGCCGTATAGCTTATAATTTTCCATTATTTTATATTTTTTGAATTGTGAGAGAAAGGAAACCCTTCATTAGAAGTCAGGTCATTTCAGTTGAGTCATGAACTTATCCCCTAGTGCACTTAGTAATCTTGTTTGGTGTTGTATTGAGTTATTGGGAGGTTTTGGCCAAGTTCCTTCCTATATACATTGTTTCCTAGCTTACAAAAAGTTGGTTTTACCTTTTAAAAAAAATGTCATGAACTTTGTGCTTCTACCTTACAAGCTTTGCTGTTCTTCATAAAAATAATATTTGATTTTGACAGCTTGAAAGTAAGTTGAGATGTTGCATCTGTTTCTAGACATCGTTTAAGATAACCAATTCTCTTCAAATAGCCAAAAAGGGATGGTAAACATGTAAAAACATATGTTTCTAGACACCATTTAAGACCATCAATTCTTCTCCAAATCTAACTAAAAAGGGCAGACTTTTTTTTGTAACTTTTTGAGTACTCCTATCTTTTGAATATATTTTTTTGCCTGACTAAAAAAAAAACATGTGAAAAAGAACTAGAATTCGCAATGAGAAATTATATGATACTATACTTTTACACATTACATTTCATAATGAACGTGGGACCGGAAATCATTGATTTTTGTTTGTGGAGTCTCTCATGGTCTCTCTACATTAATCTTACCTTTAAATGACCAAAGGAATTTGAACCATAAGGATTCTGTTTTCTAAATAGAATGAACAAATTTTTAATTTAATTTTGAGATGAAATCTCTAAAAACATGAACGAAACAATTTTAGAACAAAATTCAATCAGATCATGAACTTACGTTGAATAAAAGACATGGATATAGATTTCATTATTATCTGATAAGGAGTTAGAGATAAATCTTTGTATTCTAAAGTTCTAGTAATTATTTTATCTTAGGAGTTCTTTAGATTAAGAGTTTATTTAAACCTACCTTGTACCTCTTTTTTATTCATTCAGAAATAAAGAGTTTATCAATTCTCCTTACACACTCTTGTTATTCATGGTATCAGTCACAGGACGGGAAAATTGATGACCGAATATGGTGGAATGGCTTCGGGTTCAGGCGGCGATTCCTCCGCCTCAAACAACACCAAAAATAACTCAGCCCCAATCCACCCACTATTTCCGATAATACGTCCATACCTATCACAAATCATAGGTTAAATGGACACAATTACCTTCAATGGTCCCAATCGGTTAGGTTGTTCATCCGTGGGAAGGGCAGGGACGATTTCATCTCGGGTGCCAGCCGTTGCCCAGCCACATCTGATGCAGCGTAATATTGAGAACAATATGGTGATGTCCTGGTTAATTAATTCAATGACACCCGATATTGGTGAACAATTCTTGTTGTGTTCCACGACAAATGACGTATGGGACGCTGTTCGAGACACGTTCTCCAGCAAGGAAAATATTGCGGAACTATTCGAGATCGAAAGAAATATCCAGGCCTTGAAACAAGGAGATTCAACGGTCACTCAATTCTTCACGGCGCTTACCGTTATTGGCAACAATTGGACCTATTCGAAACCTATGAATGGAAGTGTCCAGATGATGACGATCAATTGTTGAGACTCGACGAGCATTCTAATTTCTGATGGGTCTCGGCGCAACTTTGGATGATGTTCATGCAAGAATTTTGGCGATCAAACCACTTTTTGCGTGAAATTCTTTCCGCTGTTCGTCAAGAAGAAAGCCGTCGAAAATTGATGATGGTTTCATCGATCAATGCTCCATTAATTGAGGGATCTGCGCTAGCCATGCCTCGGTCATTCTCTGCTCCTTCGCCCCACTTGGAAAATAATTCCATACATACTAATATACGGAATGAGCATCCTTGGTGTGAAAAATGCAACAAACCCCACCATTTACTTGAGATAGCTCGTTCTTTACTTTTTTCCCACAACGTCCCTCATTCTTTTTGGGGTGATGCGATTCTTACTGCTGCATATCTCATCAATCGGATGCCCTTTCGGCCCTTTCGTATCCTTAAGTTTGACACCCCCATTCAAACAATTCTACGAGTCTATCCTACTTCCCACCTTCTACTTACCATTCCTCTCAAAGTCTTTGGTTGCAGTGCCTTTGTCCACATTCATCAGCATAATAGGAGCAAACTTCATCCTCGTGACATCAAATGTATCTTCCTTGGTTACTCTCCAAACCAAAGAGGGTACAAGTGCTATTCCTTGGTTCTTACAAAATTCTTCAATTCCATGGATGTCACCTTCTTCGAGAATCAGCCTTCTTACTCCAGTTCTGCGGTTCAGGGGAGAAAAATGATGAACCTCTGAATAAGGAAGCCCTTGAACCAGTCTTTCCAAATCTAGAGCCGATCACGTCCACTCAGGCCTATCACACATCCAAGTCCTTCTCTCAGTATTACTGAACCACCATTGCAAGTTTATTCTAGGAGGCATCATCAACCTATACAGATTCACCCTTGCTACGACTCCTCCTTGGAACCAGGATCCACTGAAAAACCACAAGGTAACTCTGATTCTTCTGAAAACAGTATTAATGAGTCTGATGATAGACTTATTGCTGTCAGAAAAGGGGTTAGATCATGTACACAACACCGTATATGTAAGTTTGTCTCAGTTGAGCACTTATCTCCTGCATATCGAGCTTTTGTATCCAATTTAGATCAGGTCCATTTACCTTCCATTACTGAAACTGCTTTGCAAGATCCAAATTGGAAATTTGCTGCCCTCGATGAAATTCAAGCCATTGAGAAAAACAGTACATGGCTTATCACTGATCTACCACCAGAAAAAAAGACTGTTGGATGTAGATAGATTTTTTCAGTAAAGAATAAAGCAGATGGAAGCATAGAACGATATAAAGCCAGATTAGTTGCAAAAGGGTACACCCAATCTTATGGCATCGATTACCAAGAGATCTTTGCTCCAGTGGCCAGATTAAATACTATCCGAGTTCTGTTGTCGATTGCTGCAAATGTCGGCTGGCCCTTGTATCAGCTTGATGTCAAAAATGCATTCCTAAATGGAGACCTTGAGGAAATTTATATGGATATTCCTTCAGGATATGGAACTCCGTCTACATTGAATAAAGTGTGCAAACTGAAGAAATCTCTTTATGGCCTAAAGCAATCACCAAGGGGCATGGTTTCATCGTTTTTCAACTGTTCTTAAAGGGAATGGATACCTACAGTGTCAGTCTGATCACACCATGTTTGTCAAACACTCAGAAGGAGAGAAAATCAGTTCTCACTGGGAATCACAATGAAGAAATGACTCAAGTGAAAGCTCTACCCTCAAGAGAATTTGAAATGAAAGATTTAGGACATCTGAAGTATTTCTTAGGAATGGAGGTTGCTAGATCATCCCTTGGTATTTATTTCTCTCAAAGAAAATATGTGTTGGATCTCCTTAAGCAAGCGGGAATGCTAGGATGCAAACCCATAGATATACCCATGGATACCAAGGTGAAACTGGAAGCAAGGGATGATTGTCCATTAGTCGACAAAGGGCGGTATCAACAATTAGTTGGGAAACTAATCTATCTTTCGCACACTCGCCCTGATATTGGTTTTGTGGTTAGTGTTGTCAGTTCATGAACAACCCGACGAAGGATCACATGGATGCTGTATACCGAATATTACGATCTCAAAAGGAACCCGGGAAAAGGATTGCTCTTCAAGAAATCATCGAGCAGAGATGTCAAAATATACAGTGATGCAGATTGGGCAAGTTCCCACACTGATACAAGATCCACATCTGCTACTGTGCATTTGTATGGGGAAACTTAGTAACATGGAGGAGTAAGAAACAGTCTGTGGTAGCCCTTGGTAGTGCTGAAGTAGAATATCGAGCATTGGCATAAGGCATATGTGAAGGGATGTGGTTGAAAAGATTATTGAATGAATTGAAGTTAGACAACAATCAACCGGTGGAAATGATGTGTGACAATCAAGCTGCCATAAGCATAGTTAAGAATCCACTGCATCATAATCGAACAAAGCACATTGAGTTAGATCGACATTTCTTTAGTGAGAAGATTGAGAAAAGGATCATTAACCTCAACTATGTCTCCACTCACATGCAACTTGCAGACATCTTGACTAAAGCTCTTCACCATCCGGTGTTTGAAGACCTAAGTTCCAAGCTGGGTCATCTGGGCATGTTAGGCATATATGACCCAGCTTGAGGGGGAGTGTTGAATAAAAGATATGGTTATAGATTTCATTATTATCTGATAAGGGGTTAGAGATAAATCTTTGTATTTTAAAGTTTTAGTAATTATCTTATCTTAGGAGTTCTTTAGATTAGGAGTTTATTTAAACCTACCTTGTACCTCTTTTTTATTCATTCAGAAATAAAGAGTTTATCAATTCTCCTTAAACACTCTTGTTCTTCACTTACCACCTTTGAAAATGGTTAAGAAGGATTATGTAATAAATCAGTAATGAAATAGTAACATCAATACATTTAAATTGAGCAGAATGACTGATTTGTAGAAACTTAAAGGAGAACTTTGATTGAGGATGAACCTATGACTTACTCATCTTCGAAAGGAATGTCAATGGATTCCATGGAAAGGTTCTTCTTTCCCTGAACCGAAAGTTATGAAGTTAGTTTTGCTAAACATCCCCAAATCATAAAATACCAAAATGACTAAGTGCATTTAAGAATTAAAAAGGGCAGCATCAACAATACCGAGATTTGAAAGGTCAATCATACAAAAACTGGATAACTTCGAGTATGGTTGATAAAAGGAGAACTTTAAAGCACAATCAGATTTAGTTTCATAATATATGTGAACCAAAGAACCACCATATACTCACAGGAGTGCGCCCCCAAACAGCAGGTCGCCGTACGCTGCGCACTGGTTCATGTGATGGTTTAGAAGCGTCTTGGAATGCTGATGATTCACTAGGATACACTCCTAACAGTTCATCGGCGTCAGTCAGTTGCATTTTTGCATCATCGTTACAATGGTTTTGAACATCATCAAGTTTCTCTATGCAATCGTTTTGAAGCAATTCAATTTGAGGTGAAGTTGATGAGTAATTTTGGCTGGCTTTGAGAACTTCATCTACTTGAGGAGACTCAGACCCTGAGCTGTGACTTCCAGAGATCTGCATCTTCATAAATATGTCATTATATTTGTTGAATCCAACTGATAGAGCATAACAAAAGATATTGAGGAAAAAAGTTGCAAAGTAATATAGAAAAGAAACTGTAGCTTCAAAAAAGCCTAACAAAGGAAGAGCTTGCAATAGTAAAAAATGGGATGTTGAAATAATGACATAAACACATTTAAAGGAAACACCATGAACAAAACAATTTATTCCTTTGAAATAAAAGACTGTCAGGTAAAACTTAAAATACCATAAGACTGTTATAGTTTGATATCTTGAGCATGCATACCAAGGAAGAGAGGTTCACGAATAGGTAAAGCAACAAAAGAGACGAGTACAAAAGAAGTTCTGCTATTTTGCAAGACTAAATTTCATCACCTCAGAAAAGCCGGAAGCAGATTAATGCTGGCTTAAATGGCTGACTTTGTGGCTATCTATAGTTGTGGTGCCTTGTTAATAAAAGGTGAAGACATATATTATCTAAGTATTACCTTTTTATGATATTCATTTTCAGAGGTGTCACTACTAGTTGCACTTAATTCATTCTCAAAATCTTCATCTGCATCTGCATGGGAGTCGTCAGTTGCATCATCATCCCCATCATCATCAAAGCTATCTTCATCATCATCTGTAATTTCCTCGCTCTCACTGCCACTCTCTTCAGAATCTGTATAGGGTTCAGGGGTTGCAGAACATTCCTGCAAAATTCTGTGTGTTAATCACTAATTATAGCACAAAAACAATTCATAATTGGATGATCTATAAGCAATTAATAACACCGAAAATAACTTATAAAGACAAAAGAATTCTCTAAAAGATAGTCACTACTTTATTTGATATGCATAATTAAATTTTAAAAGCCTCGTCACTTTTGAACCTTTTCTTAGTGAAAAGTACTGCCACAGGATGTTTGTTATAGGGATCTTGGCGAAGAATATGAGTCAAACTTGGATAAGGATGAGCATATAATATAGATTCAGACTGCCTCAAACCAGGTTGTTTTGCAATAATAGTTTACTCCATCTCAGGCCTCTTTCTCCATAAAAAATTCACACTGCAAACAATCACTTTTGACCAATATTTATTATTAACAAAATCACAGAGCATAGGCGGGTCAAATACTGTAAGGCAAAGTAATGGAAGTGAGGCGAGCGATGTCTTAAAACAACTGAAATTACTAAAGGTGTAGTTTAAGGATCTCGTGAAAACTAAACAGTGAACATTCTTTTGGTTCATTGGTTTCAATGGTGGCAGCTGTGGAATTCCGAAGGTGAGAAAGCTGTTAGCCAACTCGGTTATGTCTCTCAGTCTTACGCCACGTCAATTTTGATCAAACTATATGACATGACTGTTGGACACTTGGATGTAGATCATCTGGACTTTCTGCCATGTCTATAGATTGAAAAACGACTCAAATGTTAAGGAATAACTAGATGTTTGGATAACTGATATAGGATAAAGGAACTCTACGGTGATTATCAGAGAGTAAATTGCTATTTTAGAATACAAAATATTTTCATAGAGATCAAATATAAATTATGCTGGTCATATTTAACAAACCGGAGGCAAACACGGAATGACAATGAAGTAACAAGGAAAATAACTGTAGCATACCCCAAATATATTATCATACTCCTCAAGTAAGGTAATAACAATGGTCTGTGCATGATTAGCTGCAGCAGCTGCTTGCAAAAGTTGGACAGAACCATCACCACCCACATCAAAATCATTTTCTAGCTCACAATCACCAGAAAGAAGGGGACGAAGAAGTAAGGGAGCCATGCAAGCTGCTACAGCTGATATGCTCATTCTGTTCACAGCCTTGTTAGAAGCCACCATTTGCATCATCATAAGAATTCTGACACAGAAGCAACAAAGCAATGTGATATGCTGAAAATTTATGAATATCAACTAAAGAAGTCAAATAAAAACCATCAAAGCTCTAGTGTGAAGAAATAAAGCTATTCTACTCAAATCACTTCCTAATCCAAGAATGCCCAAGATAGCGACACCATTCTAAATAGAGAACAAATGATTATATGTTTATTGAGGGTGGATACATGCCAGAACAAATTATTTTTTTATCCTTGTAATTTATAGTCTCGTGTCAAAACATTTTGGTTTTCTGTGTGTGAACATTTCAATTGACAATCAAAGATCAATAAATTCTTTTGATACACTTATTCACCATCAACATGATACAATACAAAAGTGAATACTTAAAACATGCCAAAATCCTAATCTCTAATTTGTTTGAGGAGATATTCCTTTGCACAGATGAATGGCACGAACATATATTTTACACGCATGACATAAGTAACAATATTGGAGTGGTAACAGAGATGCGGTCGCTGATAAATTTCATGAATCTCAACAATATGATGCACTTTAGATTAATGACCATGACTCAACGATGTTACTTCACTTCTGTACAAAACATAGGTATCGATTATGCCCCCCAAAAATGCATCATAGTTCACCTTTTAATGTCCATGGCTAAACTCAAGATCCTGTTCGGCACAAAACAATTGAACTCCTAGAGTACGTGTACAAACTGAATTCCAACAATTTAGACCATAATCGAGATCTGGATATCCAATTATGTTGTCCCACATCAAGTATGAAATAAATATTTGAATAATTTGCAAGAGTGCGCAATAGAATTTCTAGTAACTTGAGTTAATAAAGTTTCACAAAGTAAAAGACAAATATGAAGTAGTTGTTACTAGCGTAGCTTATTAAAATGTCTTAGTTATATGTTCTGTGCTCGTTGACCAGGCGTGAAAGTTATATAAATAGTGCATGAGTTCTTGGCTAGCACTTAAACATGTTCAAATATCCTTTCATAGAACTAGATAAAGCATCAGAAGCATGCTTCAACAGACTTGCTACAGTAGGACACATTTCAATATCACAAGCATCAGGATGTGAGAGGTATCTCCTACAGGTTCAATAGATGTGTTAATTGATGTAGCACTTCTTCCATGGGTTCAAGATGTTGGTTGTCTATGCGTAGCACGCCATCTCAAAACATCTAAAATTTTAACCATGCTAACCACAACCAAATATTGATATCAAACTATGCATTTTAGTTAACTTGCTTAAACTTTTCACTTGCATATTCTACAGGTAATGGAGGAACGGGATGACATATGCAGTGTCCCTCATCACTAGTTAAATGTTTATATAAGATACTAGATCAAACTTGATGATTGAGTTTGATAAAGGTTAGAAAATAAATAATAAATTGTCCAATCTCTTTACAGGATCGGGCTTTTGGATGAGACAACAATTTAACATGGTATCAGAGCCTCTGGCTAACGTCGAGATCTTGTGTTCAAAACCCATACATATATTTCACCTACATGAAATATCCACTTGATTGGGGCCTAAAAAAAAAGAGGAACAAATCGGCTTACAAGTGAGGGGTAGTGTTAGAGAATAAATAATAAATTGTTCAATCTCTCTACAAGCTCGGACTTTTAGATGAGACTACAATTCAACAATAAAATGAAAACATTGTTAGTGGGAAAGTGAACTTTATGTAGAAACATGAAAAAAGCCATCCTAGAAACTGAAAAAGACTCATGTTTTGCTTTTATGTTCATCTAAAATCATATTGAGGGCCGTTTGTGTTTCAAAACAAGCAATACTTCAAAAACTAAAGCAATCTGTGCTGGCACTAGAACTTATTTTTAATTTCTCTCTTGATAAATCATTAATGTTAAAAAGAAGAGAAAAAAATTGAAGACTTCATCAAAAGCAAAACCTAGTGAGACTTGCAACATAATATTTTTAACGTATTATTTTACTTGATTCATGATTTCAAAAATTTTAACTGAAAAACTTGATATAAAACATCCAACATTATGCTTAGAAGAAAGCACATCTAGAACTAAAAATACAACCTTTACCAGTCAAAGATCATTATAAACAATCAGCATATGCTACAATTTTGGAGGAATCAACATTGGACGCAAATCTGTCAGAGACCTATGTTTCGATTTGGAATACTTTGGCATCCTCAAAAGTTGCTGCTTTTACTTGGAAGGTGATTAGAGACCGAATATCAATAAAATCAAATTTAAGAAAAAGAAATATTTACTCAGGAGCTGAATCTGCGTTATGCACTATTTGTACCTTAACAGCGGAAACAACTCAACATTTGATTTTCTGTTGTTCAGAGTCTTATGACTTATGGATGAAATGTTATCGTTGGCTAGGATTCTCTACAGTTTTGTGTTCAGATTCGGTGAGACACCATTTACATCACAAAGGGTTATTGGTTCACAACAAGGGCACGAGGGCTTGGATGACAGTATGGAGCACAATTGTTTGGACTATATGGATTCATCGCAACCTTTTGATTTTCCAAGGAAGAGAAAACAAGGAGGAAGATTTATTAGAATTAATTATTTACAAATCTTGGTTCTGGATTAGCAATAGAGGAAACGAGAAATTTTGGTACTCGTTTGTCATTGGAGGAATAAACCGATATTATGCTTGCTAGCAATTTAGATCTTTATGTTATTGTTGGTTTTTTTTAGTTTTAGACTTTTGCTACAGCTTGCAGTAACTTTTTAGTACCATTGATACTTTTTTATATATTAATATTATTTGCCTGATAAAAAAAAAATATTATAAACAACATATCACAACAAAAAACTGATAGAATCAGAAGCTAAATTTAGTCTTACATAAAAGAGAAGCAGCATTTTGTGTAAATAAAAAATGAGATACACCAACATGCATAAACCATTATTACAAATCAGAAAATTAAATAGAAATAATGTCTTGAGGTCATTTTGGATTACCTCTGTAACAAGCGACGATTGGGCTCTGGAAATGTTTCACATATTGCTGAACGCACAGCATTTACTCTCATCCCACGCTCAGTTCCTAGGCAGCATTAAGCGTGGAAGAATTAGTGTTATCTTTGCTGTAGTACTTCCAGATGCAACAACATTTGAAATCCATGTTTCTTTATTCAATAATCTCATAATTCCAACTTGAATGTACAATTCGGAATTTGCCACCGAATTTAATTGAAAGTCAATGAACTGAAAAATTCATGTTTTTAATATTGCTATCGTGATAAATTTCATTAGTTTTAGTTCTAAAACCAAAAAAGATTCTGTAGATTTCAAGGTCGATAATTAGTCAAATGGTGGTCCAACTAGACAAAAAAATATTCTATGCAATCCGCATAGGAGAGCCATATAATAAACCTACTAAATAATCTGCTTTCGCCTTGTGCATTATACTATTATATCACAATGTTCCAAATTTAAGGATATTAAGCCTGCAATGGAACTTTGCAGGCAAAAGCTCGAGGGAAATAAAATGCATGTTTGGTTTTGTTTTGGGGACAGTGATTTGTTATTGTAGATGTTAAACTTATCATAAATTGCTTGATAAAATTATTTTAAAAATTTACATTTATAAGTAATGATGATGTTGGAAATATGAAAAGGAGGCAAACTATATTTTGAAAAATGAAATGAAAATGAGATGTTAATGTTGTTTTCATTTCGGAAAAATGAAAACAGAAAACAACATAACCAAACAAGTCGAAAATGATTTTTATCCTTTGTACACAAATTCTTTGCTCCTTCTGCAGTACATAGAACACCAAAAAGTAATCTAAAAAGCATTGGTATGCACAGAATGCTCTTTCATGAAATAAATGCTGCCCATGAAAAGAAGGTCACAACTTCTAAACTCAAAGATACCTCAGTTTTGTCAGGCTTAATAATATTTCACTAGAACCAAATTGGAGAAATGAGTCTAACATGCAATCTTTGAATTTGAAAGCATTTAATTCGAAAGGTTAATCTTCCATGATGAGATATACATGCACATTTCCATTCAAAACAATATTCCTTGTCTATTCTAGCACTCAGATTCAACATGCAAGGATAAAAACAGTAATAAAAAAGGGTACACAATGCACAACACACTTACGGCATGCTTCAAGGAGGGCCTTGCAGCAAGATGCAGGAACTGGTGATGAAGGTAACTCTCGAATAACATACTGGTAATAGATCAATAAAAGAAATCATTCACTAATACATCACATAAAGATCTTAAAACAGTTCATATGTTTCTCTAAGAAAATACCTTAACACAGTCAGCAATAACATGTGGATCCTCCTCCGGAGAAAACTCACATTTCCCTGATTTTTTATCCAAGTTATTATTGATTACTGGAAATATATCCCTACGCAGCATACTTGAATCACATACATTTTGGATCTTTGTAAATCCGAATTGTAAATCCGAATATTATATAAATATCAAAATATAGTTTATTGCATAACATTTAGGAGATATGACTGTTATAACTATTTTTTATTATCGGACAAATAAAATAAATTAACTGAAAATGAAGAGTACCAGAAGTACTCAAGATAATCCAAAACAGTACAAAGAGAAAAATAAAAGAAAAGTACAACAAAGTAGTCGCGAGGATTCGCCTGGGGATTTTGTTTGCATAATTTATCAATACAAAATTATCAAAACTATGCATTAAAACAAACCAACCTTTCTCAAACTCTCTTATTCTATGCTCCACATCATCGACATCAGCAGCTTGCCTCAAGATGCCTTCTGTTTTAACTCCTGTAAAATGACTTTCAAAGTTAAAGACCAAGAAACCAGAATGTCCTAGCTTGGGTCACTCAAAGTCTCAAAAACAAAATTAGATGATTTCATGTTAGAAAATTGCAGATATTTACTTGTTTGCCTCTATTCGACACCGTTGTGCCCCGTCTCATGATCATTCAATTGTGATTTATCAAAAGATAACCGCATAATACACCACAGTGAAGGACACCCCCAGGAGACCCGATTAATAATTTATAACACAAAATTGATAATGTAGTGCTATTTTCAAATGCTAATTAGAACTACCACATTGTAATCACTAGCTCCATGTTCTATGATTCGAAGGAAAATTAATAAAGTAGATTCGATCTCAATGATCTATGAAAAATACGTCTGTTGTAATTCACAATTGTGAACTGAAATTGCTAGAGGAATGTTGCAATCTTTTCAGTAACACGTCTCTCTTACATTTCCAGTAGCATATACAATTATGTCAAAACTTTGATCTTATTTATTTGGTGGCATTTGTCAGCCAGATGTACATTATATTTACCATATTTAGCTAAGCCTTTTCAGTTATAGAATATAGCCACACTTAAGCACATAATTTAGGGCTGTATGTAAGGACTGTGACATATGATAGGACTATCATTTAGGAATATAATATTAGGCATAATTAGTGGAATGTATTATGTCGTTTTGTATGTATATAAAATGAGACTCTCAATTGAAAGGTATCCAGTCAAAATCCATTGTATTTGATAGCATTCACGAGGAAACACAGTAAATAAGCATATCAAGAATAAGCATGTTATCCATTTGGGTGCATCAGCGATAAACAAAGAGACACACCATTTTCCTCAACAAATCTAAGAGCTTTTTCCAAAAAGGATGGATTGCCATCTATATCTTCTAGAGCAAGTAAAATTGGCCGACCAATGACCAAGGATTTAACCTGTCTATCTATAGCTGCAAGAAAAGATAAAGAAATCGCTTAAATTCGTTTCATTATAAATAAAAAAACAAACAAAAGGTGAAATCATTAAAATATCAAATGTTCTTGAGCGCTATTTCATACTCCCATGTAACTGCACCACACCCCCACATCCGATAAAAAAATGAATGCCAAGAAAACGTAAGTTGAAAGAGGAAAATGCAGTAATCTCTCCATATTTGGTGAATTTCAAGCTTCTGAGGAGAAAGAATTGTTAGCTAGAAAAGGGAAAGTGAAAGATGGAACTTCTCTTCAGTCCTCATCTGTCAAAAGAATTACATTATAGGAACATAGTTTCTAAGGATGCATCAAATGTCATAACTGATTAAATAACAGTTATATCAAGTAATTGGATTGTACTTGATTGTATAAGCTCAACAAAATATCCTAGAAATTTGTGATGGAAAAAAAGCAAAAGAAATCTTTGTCAATATGTAGTCAAATTTTCAAACCAGCAAGAACCTTACATTGTCCTGAAGAAACGTCAGCTGCATTGAGCTGATCGTTCTTGAGTTTACCATTTTGCCCAACAACAATAGCAGCACTAGGTGCATTTTTAAGGGCTTCCTCAAGGGCAGCCTTCCACTCGTGCAGATCTTCCAGTGTCTCTGCCTGTGTTACAAGAATCCATGCAATGGAAACAATGAGAAGCTTAGGTATGTTTGGTTTTGTTTCTGGAGTTTCCCGACAGTTTTTTTTTCAAGAAAAATAACTTTTTGAAACAATAGCAGGTGATGAAATGTATGTTTGGTTTTGTGTTTATAAAAAAAATAGAATATAACCGTTAAATCGCGCAAATTTTTGTCTCATGATTCATATTAACATGTGGAGTATTTAATTTTTTTTTAAATATATTATATTGTGTATAGTGTAATAAAAAAAAATTGTATTTTTTGGGAGAAGTGAAAATTTGAACTAAAAGTAACGGTTATGTTGCAAGATATGAAATAAGTTTCTATAAAATAAAATAAAAATGAGATCATCCTGTTGCAAAGACATGAATTGAATTTTAAAAAAAAAACGAAAAACAAATGTAGGCTAAATATTTTTGGCTTTATGGAGGACCACAATTAAAATTGTTTACAAGATTTCAAATTGTGTCACCAACATAATGGACAGAATCCTAAGCACCAGGTATAATGAACATTATCACCACAAATCACCACCCAAAAAATAACCATGTCACAAGTAGGGTAAATGGAGGGCCACAATGGAGATGGTTACTACAACATTTCAAATTGTGTGACTGAGATACTAGGCAAAATCCCAGACGATTGGTATAATGTATACCAATATCACGAGGGCACCTCTATGGGTGAGGGGTGAAATTTGTTCAGTTCGGTCAACGACCAAACCTATTTGTTCAAAACCGAATAAATTGAATTTGTTTTGGTAAATTGAACCTAGTGAGTCTTTCATGACAACCGAACAAATCTAACTGAACTAAAATCGATAATTTCAGTCGGTGACTGAAGTAACTGAATTTCAGAAAGAAAATAATAATAAAATAAGAAACCAAATATAATATGAAGCATTAGAACAATGAGGGAATTATTTTATGTTGCACACAAACTTAAATAGACACAAAGAACTTTGAAAGTCACAATAATCTCCATACAACACTGATGTTGGTTTATATCGTCAAAGAGCAATGTCTAGAGAGAGAAAAAAAGGAGAGGAATTCAAATTTCATCCCGCCCAAACCAACCCCACCCATCTCAACCCCTTTCCGGCGCGGCCACATCAGCGGAACTTCGAGCATAGCAGTTACCGTAACCCTAAGCCCTACCCAACCCGGTACGAGAGTGAGCGCCCCACCCATAACCTTGTGATCGGTAAGGAAGTGGAACAGCACGGAATGGGCAAGTCGACTGGCTCGAACAGACGGCAAGCGATCGGAATTCCAGTTCATATGCAGCGCATCACAGCGATTTCAACAGCCTTCTTTTTCACAAATTTCCCCGAAGATTGGTATCTCACAGAAATGTGGCGAACTTTCCGAAAAATTGGACAAGTATGTGATATCTTCATACCTCAAAAACGAACCAGACATGGGAAGAAATTTGGATTTGTTCGTTTTCGAGGCATTACTGATGCGAGGAGGATTGAGGCGGACCTTAACAGCATTCGGTTGGGCACGTTTCAAGTTCAGGCCAACCTCAGTAGGTTTGAACGTGAATCTCACAAACCTAATGGTCCACCGATCTACAATATACCGAGTAGGAGAATCACCTCAGGTAAATCTTATGCTCAGGTGCTGAATGCGCAACACAGGGATAAGCAGCCAGAAACCATGGTGAGGGATAAGCCTAAATGGCCAGACTTGTGCTTTGAAACGGCAGAATCGGAAACACAATGGCTGGAAGGATGATTGGTTGGCTTGCTGCATGATTCAGAAAAATTAGAGGAGGTTCAAATCGATTTCGCTCATAATGGTTTTGGCTCCCTAAGACTTATCCCAATGGGATGTTCACAGGTGTTGATATTTGATGAGAATAAGGAAAAGCTACAGGCATTGATCGAAGATGATAAGGAATGGTTGGGTTTGTGGTTCAGCGATTTAAGACAATGGCACAAGGCTTTGCAAGTCCCCGACCGAGAGGTATGGATTAACTGTATTGGCGTCCCACTTCATGCGTGGACTGACAGATTTTTTAAGCTGTTAGCATTCCGGATGGGGACACTGATTAAAACAAGCGACGAGACCAAGCGTAGAACTAAACTTAATTGTGCCAGTTTACTCATTGCCACTTCATCTAAGGATTTTATAAATATGGTCACTCAGGTGGACATCGATGGAAGAATATATTCCATCAGATTGGTAGAGGACGGGATTGATTGGCCTACAGTGGAGGGTATGATAGCAAATGCAAAAACAGTGGAGGTGGTACCGGAGTCCCCTTGTACGGATTCGAATTATTCGGATGAGATCATTCCGCAATCGTCATGGGAACAAGAAACCTTACAGGAAAACAATTTCCAAGGAAGGCCGGCCGAAGCACTAAACATTGAATCCCCGGGGATGGATTCTAGCCTATTGGAAATAAATAAGCTGGCTCGTGACGATCATCACATGAAATTCAAAGGAGCGAATGATACTCAGTCGCAGCATGTATTGCAAAAAGAATCCGAACATTTACCTGGGAGTACTGCGGAGAAAATTGTGAAAATTTTACAGCGAGAAGGGGAATGGGGTTCAGTCAGGGTTGAAACTTTCAAGAACACATATCAAAGGAAAAAGAGGGTGGATGATATCACCGAAGGCAATCCAGTACAGAAGGATGGTGATAAGATTTGCACAGTAGACCATGAAAGTTTAAAAAGGGCGACTCAACTATGGGAGATTGGTAAGAAGTTGGGGATCATGGGACAAGGTAATGAGCAAGATATTATTCATTATATGATGGAACTGGAGAAAAGAAATCTGGCGGAGATTGCCGAATGTGAGAGTACAGGAGATGTCGGGGTGAATCAATGATCATTGTGAGTTTCAACATTCGAGGAATTGGAGGCCGGGTGAAAAAAAGGGAATTAAGGGAGTTGATTTACAAGGAGAAGGTAGACTTCTTGTGTTTACAAGAAACCAAAAGAGAATTCATGACAAAGGAGATGTGCAAGGCGATTTGGGGTGATAAAAATTTCAATTGGGCATTTAAAGGAGCTGAAGGCTCAGCAGGGGGTCTTCTCTGTATTTGGAATGATAAAAAATTTCAAATGGAATCCTGCTGGGGAGAAGAGGGTATGTTGGGAGTGGAGGGTTATTGGGGGGATGGCAGAATCAAATGCAACATCATTAACATCTATTCTTCGGGGGTTACGGAGTCCAAAAGGGTTATGTGGAATGTTTTGCTGTCCAAAGTTGAAGGAAAAGAGGAGGAAAATTGGTGTATTTGTGGGGATTTTAATGAGATCAGGACAATATCAGAAAGAAGGGGACGTTCGGTGACCCGAAGTTTGATTGGTATGAGAGAATTTGACACATTCATCACTACTTCGGGATTGATGGATATGCCCTTGACTGGCAGAAAATACACATGGTATAGGCCTGATGGTACGTGTGTTAGTCGTTTGGATCGATTTCTCCTAACGAATGGATGGCTCAGGGAATGGCCAAATCTCACTCAATGGGGCCTCAAAAGAACGGTCTCAGATCATTGTGCAATTGTTCTCAAGGATCACATAAGAGATTGGGGACCGAAACCATTTCGGACTTTAGATTCTTGGATTAAACATACACAATTTAAGAATTTTGTGGAACAACAATGGCGGAGCTATCAAATTGAGGGATGGGGAGCATATGTTTTGAAGGAAAAACTTAAGCGGTTGAAAATGAGCCTCAAGATATGGAACCGGGAAGTTTTTGGCACATTGGATGAGAACATTGAGGAAACTAAGGGAATGATCGGTAAGTGGGATGACCTGGCTGAGACTAGAGAACTGTCGTCAGAAGATTCAGAATAGATAGAAAGATATGAGTCAATTACAGAATCAATTGGGAATGAAAGACACCTTACTATATCAGAAGGCCAGAATAAAATGGATTCGGGAAGGGGATGTGAATTCGAGCTTTTTCCATAGAGTGGTTAATCGGAGGCGGAAGAGGAATGAGATTGTAGGATTATACATTAATGGTCAATGGAAGGACGATGTACAGGGAATTAAGGAAGGGGTTTATGATCATTTTTATAAAAATTTTGCTAGGAATGAATGGAAGAGACCACTTCTCACGGGGGTCCATTTCGATCCTATCACACAACATGAGAATATTATGCTCACAGCTAATTTCTCGGAGGAGGAAGTCAAACGTGCAGTTTGGGACTGTGACAACACAAAAAGCCCAGGGCCTGATGGCTTCAATTTCAAATTCATTAAGCACTTTTGGGAGTTACTAAAGGATGATTTCATGATTTTCTTCGAACAGTTTCACACATACGGAAAGCTGATCAAGGGGGGAAATCCGTCATTTATTGTGCTAATTCCAAAAAAGGAAAGTCCGAACAAATTGGAGGAATTTCGACCAATTGAACTAATTGGATGTGTATACAAAGTTCTGTCGAAAGTACTTGCGAAGCGCCTGAGTAGAGTCCTTGACAGGATTATTTCTCAATCACAGTCAGCGTTTATTGGCCAAAGACATATCCTAGATGGGATTTTGATTGTTAATGAGTTGGTGGATGAGATGAAGAAGAATAGGAAAAAAGGAATGATCTTCAAGGTGGATTTTGAGAAGGCTTACGATTCGGTGGATTGGAATTTCCTACAACATGTAATGAAGTTGATGAATTTTGATACCAAATGGACAAAATGGATAATGGAGTGCATCTCGAGTGCCACAGCGTCCGTTTTGATTAACGGGAGTCTCACAATGGAATTTCAGTTACAGAAAGGATTACGACAAGGAGATCCATTATCTCCTTTTTTGTTTGTAATTGTGGCGGAAGCACTTAGCAGACTGGTGGATAAAGCGATACAGGTGCAGTTATTATCACCTCTTTATGTGGGAAGGGATAGAATACTGATATCACATCTTCAATTTGCAGATGACACACTGTTTGTCGGAGAGGCGACGGAGTACAATGCCTTAATTTTCAAGGCGATTTTAAGCAATTTCGAATTGCTATCGGGGCTGCGAATCAACTTTCATAAAAGTCACTTAATGTGAATTAATGTGGACGAGGAGCCGATGGCCAACTTAGCAGCAATTTTGAGGTGTAAAGTGGGGAAATTACCGTTCACATATCTGGGGATATCAATCGGGGGGAAATCTAAGAACAAAGAGACTTGGAATCCGGTGATCGATAAATACAGAAAAAGATTGGCCTCATGGGAAGATAAAAGTTTGTCTCTGGGAGGAAAGTTGATTTTGCTCAATGCTGTACTAACTTCCTTACCGATCTACTATCTCTCATTTTACCGAGCACCACGGACAATACTTGCCAAATTACAATCTATTCAGACTGCTTTCTTATGGGGGGGTGGGGAGAGTAGCCGAAAAGTAGCCTGGGTCAAATGGTCAGAGATTTGTAAACCAAAGCCAAAAGGGGGGTTGGGGGTCCGAAATTTGGATAATTTTAATAAATCTTTACTAGGGAAATGGGGTTGGGGAATTTTAAAAAATGAGGGGTCTTTATGGTGGAAGGTCCTTAGGTCTAGATATGGATTTAATAGATGGAGTCTGATAGACGAAGGAGGGAGGGGGAGTGGAGGGGTTAAGGCGTCGTCGTGGTGGAGAGACATTTTGAAATGTACGTTTCACGATCAGTCGGGTTGGTTTAAAAGAGGGTTAAATAGAAAAGTGGGGAATGGGATGGGGACTCGATTTTGGGGTGATGTTTGGCTAGGGGGTAATAGGTTAAATGAAGCATTTCCTCGGTTAGCATTATTAGCACGGAACAAAGATATTCTTATAGCTCAGATGGGGGTGTGGGTGGATGGGTTGTGGGAGTGGCATTGGGATTGGAGACGAGAATTATTGGATAGGGAAATAGAAATTCTTCATGATTTAATTTTTTTGTTGGACAGATTTCTTTTGACACAGGGACAAGAGGATTTGTGGATTTGGACTCCAGACTCATCGAACAGATATTCCGTTCATTCAGCATATGCCACAATCTCGGAGGACACCCCAATTGAGCAAGACTTATCAGAGACATATGCTTCGATTTGGAGCTCTTTGGCACCTTCCAAGGTTGCGGCGTTTACATGGCGGGTGATTCGAGACAGAATATCAACAAGATCAAACCTCCTGAAGAGAAAGATCATCATGGGAGCAGAGGCAGAGCATTGCGGGATATGTCTCTTAATGGAGGAGACTACTCAGCATCTATTCTTCCGATGTTCGGAGTCATATGCCTTATGGATGAGATGCTATCAATGGCTGGGAATTTATACGGTCTTATCTTCGGAGCCAGTGCCACATCTACTGCATCACCAAGGTTTATGGACGCGAAAAAAGGGAAGGAAAGCATGAATGAAAATATGGAGCACTGTTCTATGGACGATTTGGCTACATCGAAACAAGTTGTGTTTCCATGGAAGAGAAAACAGGGACGAAGATTTATTGGAAGTCGTTATTTACAGATCATGGTTCTGGATCACCAATAGAGGAACCAATAACTTTACGTACTCGTTTGTTGATTGGAGACAGGATCCGCTTATTTGTTTACTAGCATTTTAGTTTTCTAGGAAACCTATGGGTTATACCTCATTTTGTACTAACTACGTCTTGTAGTAACTATCTCGTGCCTTTGGCATCGTATTTTATATTATATTATTTGTCTGATCAAAAAAAAAAATCTCCATACAACACTAGTCCAACACCAAAAACCAAGACTATAATGGCCCTCTATAGAAAATTAAAGTCCACTTTTAAAATAAATCGGTAAGTTGGTTTAATCGTTTTTAGCGAAATAACCGAAACTGAACTGAACCAACCGATTTAAACTGTTTTTAAATAAAAAGCAAATTTCTGAATTAACCAAATCGAATTGTTTGGTCAGTTATTTCAGTTTAATCAAATTACGTTCACCCCTAGTCACCTCCCAAAACATAACCATGTCACAAGTAGTGTAAAATAAGTCGATCTGGATCGATTCAAGCTCCACTAAGCCAAGGATTTCTATCTCAAACTGAAAAGTCGTCGTTCATGAGGCTCGTGAGCTACAATTAATTCTTCAATATTTCCATATTTTAATAATATAAAATAAAACAAATTTTTTTAGTAATATATATATATATATAACTAGTACTGTTTCACATTCATGAGCTCAAGTTTGCAACCACACATGATTTAAGCTCTCTAACATGTTAATGAACAAATTTCTTGCACGATCTGAGCTCATGAGCCAACTCATGAGCTGAGCTCAAGCTCAATTTTTTTATAATCGATCTCATGAAATTTCACGAGCTCAACTCGTTGACACCCCTGGTCACAAGTCATAGTTTCTATTTTTAAAAATGAGTGTAAAATTCCAATGAAAAACAAAGCATGGAGCTTTAAAATAAAACTCAAGACAAAAAACAAATAATAGGAGGACAACTAATCCAAAACCTTGGTACACAAGGATATCTAAACAGGATCGCACCTTGAGTGTGAACGCTCGTCCATCACGTCCATCAGGAAAGAGCACAGTGAGCAATTTCTTATCTTCTTTGACAACGACACTGAGAGTGGATCAAAAAGTCAACATCTAGTGTAACCATTATTATTGTAGGAAACGGACACAGTTGATATACAGCCAGAAATACAAAACTATGACATCAATGTCTAAAGTGCCAACCTGCCTGAACTGTTTAGATCAATTCCTCCAAGGGTTAAATTAACTTCACTCCCTTTCACTGGGACCACATTCTGAGAAAAAGTTCAAATAGAAAATTTTAGCATTTGCGGTTTGGATAAAGAAGAATAGGCATCACAAATATTGTTTTAACAAAAAAATTAATGGAAGACGGTTTAGACATTTGGACGTCTGCTGGTTAAAAGTTCAAAACATAGTATTAAATTTCATCAACTGAATTAAAATTTCAGTCAGATAAGAATTTTGACTGGCTAGTTCTCATTACATGTCTGATCACAAATACTTTTGCAAAAATTGATCTATGTAAAATATATTTTGAAGAGTGTGCTATCAATTATCATCTTTACATCTTACTGCGTCACATGAAAGTAAGTAGCTTAAGAATTAACTATCCATGACAATACATCATAAAAATTATTCAGGCCGTCAAACAGTAAAACAGTAACATCGGCAAATGAAACAGAAAAAACATTCAAAATATAAGACCTCATCGTACAGCCACTGTGTGTGTAGACAAGCCTCAGAATAGGCACAATTTAACTCAAAACTATCACAGAAATCTCGTTGAGCAGCTTTTGAACAGAAGTGGTAACTTACTGGATCACTTCTGAAGAAGACCAAGGAAGTTTGAGTTAAAATAAACCACCTTTTCTTCCATGATGTCCATCCAATTCCTATGAATGGAGTAAAATACATCATGAAAAAATCAGTTTCTCTGACAAATGTAAATGTGTCTCTTTACACACCTTTAACACTAAACAAAAATAGTCCTCTATAATCAGTATAACATCGTATCACCAAGAATTTGATGTTTAAAGAACCCCTGGCCTCTAGAAAGAAGTGTGAATACTTTTTTCTTTGTGTGGATTTTCTTCTTTTTAAATTTCAATTCGCAAAAGTAAATTTTAGGTGCAATGAAGGGACCACCAACTGTTGATGTCTGGAAATTAGGAACATATATTTGTATATGAATTAATTTGAATAACAATTTATCTGTCAGACAAATGGGTAGCCAAACAATTAGGCTTATGTTATTGAAAAGAACTTGTTACAGTTGAAAAAAAAAATATTTGCCATTTTTATCTACATAGTTGTAATGAATGTATGTTTAGAGTCTAAAATAAATGATAACAACTCCACTGAGAATTAATTCATTAACAAGCCAATAAAATGTCAGTAACTATCAAATGTCAAAATGGCAATGTTGAGATCAGTTGATGAAAATAAACACCTGGCACATAGATATAAATATATTATCATTTTAGCCAGGAATGGATAGAGAAAACTTATTCATGAGACAAAGAGCGATTAAAAACCAAAACAAACGTCAGATTACGTAGAAAAACTCATTTCCACCGTGCTGGAGAATAAATTTATCGGGCATAGCACAAGGCTTGAGATTTGACAAGTGCAGAAGGATGTACCTACGGCATAGTGCTTTGAGAAACTCTAATGTGCTCGTTCGACACCGCAATGAAGTCTTATTGAGTATACTTTTTAATGGGGCATTGTTGGGACATAACAAGCAAATATTTAGTACCAGTGAACATTATAAGTAAAACATAATAATAAGCCACATTAAACAAATCATGAATCTCTTTTAAAAATTACATGAAACAAGCGAAAAATCACTGTTTCATTCAAGCTTTTGGACACAAAAAATACTTCTTATGAGTCGGATTCAGCAAGTTACATTTCAAGTCCGGAAAATGCTAGGGAGTAAAGAAGCATGTTTATATATTGCGATCTCTTTTTTCGAAAAAGGAAAAAGGACCAATCAAGTAGCAAACAGACCTTTTGAGGACAAAAATAGTGGGCCACTCTTATACACCTGCAGCATGATATGAATATAAAGCTTGGATCAGCAGTCTATTACAAGAATGGCATCAAGGTAGGTTTATAGATCTTATAAATTAAAGATTAGTTCAAACAACAAGTTTGATAATTAGGGAACATTTAGAATCAATGCCTACAAAGTTCAAGAAAGCATATCCTGAGTACTGCACTGAAATCATCCTCCATCAAAGGCCAATTTCATCGTAACATCATAAAGTAAAATCCTTTCTTGTCCTCATCAAACTCTTTCCAAAATACATGGTTAACCCTGGACCTCTCACTTCTGCTATGCACGGCAACTATGTGTCCTTTGAATTTGATCATACCATCTAAATTAGTCCTCATGCAATTTAACTACAATATCCCCACCACCTAAAAAATTCCAAATATGTTACTTCATTATATCTCATGTTTTTTGACTATACTGAAACAAATGCTCAGATGTATTGCACTTATCTTTACAAGTTTACCATTTTTAAACTACCATAAGAAGCTGAAATTTCTTGAAACCCATGGACCCTCATATTTCACACGCAAACACACGAGACAAACAAAATTACGTAGTACCCTCTTTGATATACTACAAAATCCTACTCCATACATTTATGGATAAGCATTGGAAACACAAAATTATCTGCCGTACTTTGTAATCAAACGTACCTTATTGCCACCATGAAAGCCTGGGCTCGGTGGTGCAGGTGGCGGAGATGGCTCGTTATTGCCACCTTCCCCCTGAAACAGCGCGCAAGATTCACAATTTCACAAAAAACCAAATTACGAAAATTTTACTACAATTGGAGTGATCATGCAATGATATATCAACAAGCACGAACCTGAGATGAATCTGCATTTACGTTCGTCATTTCCTAATTATGAAAGAATCACATTACAAAAATACCAGTGTCCCATGGAAGGAACCTGCAAAAATGTATCACCGAATCATTGATCAGATCCAAACCCAAAAACAACGAGTTCAAATCATTGTCAGATCAAACAAAAACAAGGAAAAATTTCACCTTTCTTGTATATAACATAATTAAATTAATGTTTCAAGAAATGGGCAGCATAAAAATCAAGAATGCTGGAGAATAATTCAAGATCACGTGTGTTGGGGAAAGAGAGAGCATTTGGTATGTAAAATTGATGCATATTTTTGGGAGGAGAGAAAATACAACGGAAAGCCGAGGGTCAAGCATGGGGATAGTGAAGAAGCGGGGCTTTTGGCTTGTGTTTATATTGCATTTGTTACACGTTTGACCCCGCAGCCTCATCAAACATATGTTCTTCGTCATCACGTGCCATATACGTCGACGGGCCCAACTTATATACCAAATCAATATTAAAACACAATAATCTTTAAACAAATATATCTAACTAACATATCAATTATTTTAGATCAATCATATTGAGTCGATCCATAGATGGATTTCAATTTAGGTCCATACAAATATTTTCATGTATAATATGTGTTGTGTGAGTATGACTATTATTACTTCTAAACAACTTTTTGATAAAATATGGATTTAAGTAAATATTAAGATAAATAGCTTAAAATAAACACAATATATTAGTTTTAAGTATGTTATTCGTAATATTGAACTGAGAGAGAAAAAGAATTTATGTAATAAATAATATGAGATTTATTATTATTTTAGATAAATAAATGAACAAAATTTTAGTAATTTTTTTAGCAACTATTACAACCAATAAATGTCTCTCTTTTATATATGATATATATATATATATATATTGAATATCATATACTCTTGTAAAGGGTGATTTAGAGTGCAATTGAACAAATGAGCTATCATTCAAAACAAAATTTTACTTTTTATTTAAAACAAATAATTTTCCTAAAAAAAGTTATGTTTAAGAAGCAAAAAAATATTGATTTTGGCCTTTTTGGGCTTTTGCTTCGACTAATTAATTGAAAAAATAACTCTTTTTCACTATTATCAATATGTGTATGTGAGTTTATATTTTTTACCCCAAAATTTTAAAAACTTATATTTTTACCCTTTAAAAAAACTACAATTTTGCCCCCAAATATTTGGGAAATATATTGTATTTTTTACCCCAAAATTTTAAAAACCTATACTTTTGCCCTCTAAAAAAACTACAATTTCACCTCCTAAATATTTGGGCTAGATTGCCCTGACTATTATAGCATAACCGTAAAATCATTTTTGTTTTTTTTTAAAAACAATTAAAAAGAAAAAAAACACTTTATACAGTCTATCTTAATAAAATGTTTCGTTAAAATATAACTTTTACGTAGAAACTATCGGTTGATCTTTAAATTATAAATTGAATAAAAAAACTAGTGATAGTACTTAATAATAAAGTAAAACCAAAAAAAAAAGGAAGCTAAAATTAACGTGGATATAAATATTAAAAAGACTTCAAAGCTAAAATACTTTAAAAAAATCATTAAAATACTTTCTAATATATATATATATATATATATATATGTAAGCGGGTGGTTGAGAAGGGAAATACTTTGTATACATCCGTTTTGGCCCTATTTAGACAACAGCTCAACATTAAAACATAACACTTTTTAAATAAAAAATACATAAAATAACATATCACCATTTTTAGATCTATCATAGTAAGTTGTTCTACAAATTGTGACTTGTTCCAAATTTGTGTTCTATATATATAATTTTCAATTTATGCATATTTTAATAACCAAAATATTTGTTGGATATAATCTTCAAAACTACTTATAAACTTGTTTGGCACATGCTTTCTAATCTTATTTGCAATTGTACGTATTCAAAAAAATAAAAATATATCGAACGAACCAGAGCAAATTTGAATGTTTTAAGTCATGGGGAAAAAAAGTAAATCCAAAGAAGATATATACCCTTTTGATGTACCATGATTTAAGTTCTAACAAGAAACATTGACACATTATTGCATGAGACAGCAGCATATCTTCACATAAATCCGGCAATACCTTTTATCTGCCCATTCGAACATAGCATGGGAGAGGGTAGTATCAATGAGGGATTTCAGAGTGAGGAGATTGCAATGCATCTTTCAGATTTTTTACTGCACTGTCGTAGTTCAAGAATCCCATGAACCAGAACTCGTGATTATCGACAGAAATGATCTGGATGTACTTTTCGGATGGATTTGATTTGCTCGTCGAAGAATTAACCGCTTTCAGTTGATGCAATGGGATAAGCACCTGAATTCATAAAATAAGCATCAGTGAAATTCTGTCGGCTCATTAACGTGATACAGACATATGGAACTCAATCTCCGGAAACTTAGAGTGATGACCAAACATGTTCTGTAAAATAACCAGATATCATGTAAAAATCGATCTCAATGAATCAAGAAATATGATCAATGATAGAACACAATAAATTTGACAAGAGTTCAACATTTTTGTACGAAACGAGAGCATGCTGCACTAAGAATGAAATTACAGAGAATTGCAAGGCAATACTATTTATTCAGAATATAGCCACAATTTATCTTCCCTCAGGTTGTCAAACGGAAAAAGCGGAGACAGGGAACCACATTGAATTTGAACAATACAGGTTCAAAAGATAAACAAGCAGCATATGCAGATTCACAATTGAATATTTCAAAGAAAATGGAAGTATGGAACCATTTCTTGTTACAAGTCTGTATGAAATTAATGACATAATTGCCTTTCGCTCTGGTAGAACTACAAATAAACATTTTTTTACATAAAATAAGTGACTTTGAATGCTCTCAAAGGAACGAACAGGTGGTGGAGGCTGTACCATCAAGTTCACTTTTGTGCATAGTACAATTGGAGATGCTCACGGTGCTGCTGCTGTCTTGCTTCATGGATTACAAATACATCAATGAACATTCAATGATTATTTTAATGATCCCAAGAAGACATAAACTAGACTCAAATTATGGGTACAAATCAAGAAGCAAAAAATTAAAGAGAAAGAGATGGGCATGCTAAGACTATAAAAGAAATACGAAAAGAAATAAAAACATTATAAATTATTTAGCAAGAAAAGGTGCTTTCATGAAAGTAGAAAATAACGTCAGACTAGAGAAGGAAAGTTGATAAAACTACTCAAGACAGAGATATTCACATGCTGAATCATTAACAAGAAAATGAAAAGAAAAAAAAAACTGGCCCAAACTACATCATACCTTGTAATAGCTCCAGCATTTCTCTTCAGAAACTTTGTAGGAAAGAGGATTGTCACTACAAAATGCTACTTTTGCAGTTGACAAATACAAGGTTCCAACAACAGGACCAGCCGAAGTAGACAAGTAGCACCCATAAGACTTCAGAAGTTTTTCCTCTGGAACAATGTCAAATGTTTGCTGAAAAACCTTTTCATATCCACCTTCTGTCAAAACCTTGGTACTCCGTGCTATTTGTCCAACAGCTGCCTCTCCCATGCTTGGGCCCGTTTTCACTGATTCAATTAAATAAAATCAAGTTCATTATCAGAAGCCATTTCCCAGAATATCCAAATGTGGCCTAAATATTCCTCTTTGGTCTGAAGTATCAGATTTTGTCGAGAAATAGTGTATTTTTAGAAAATCTGTTAACCTTATAGGATAATTTTCTATTTTTTGCAGCTGTCGTCTATATATTACGCTGCTGTTGTACAGAGAAAATATATCAATGGAAAATTCCCTCTTCTCCTGTATCTTGCGTAGCTTTTTTCCACATGGTATTAGAGCCGTATCGCTTGATTCTTGGGGAAGAAACTCGAATCAATTCTTCTTTGGCCTTAGTCGCACCTTGTCTCCATTTTTTTATAATGGAATTGAGGTAACAGCTTCCAATCCCAATCCATCTTTTTAATTCTTCTTCACAAAATGAGCCTGAATATCACTTGAGCAGAGGGAACTAGAGAATGCACCAAACATCCCAGTTACCCACTCTCTCACGTTGTCATATTTAGAAGGTTCTTTTTTTTTAGAAAAGAGAAACCTGAAAAATTAAAAATAGTACCAGAGGTACTAAACGAGTTACAAAATAGCAAAAGCCAAAAAGCACTACAATCCAACCTACGAATATACAAAACTACAAAAGACCTAGCAAGCAAATAATTGGCTGAAGTCGTCAATCCAAAAACGAGGTCCCCAATCTATCACGGCCTCTATTACTAATCCAAAACCACGAACGGAACATGATCAATTCAAGAGAATCTCCCTTGAACTCCCCCGGACCCAAGAAAATGAGATTGTTGCGCAGTAGCCAAATAGTCCAGATAACCGCCTCCCAAATTGTCATCCATGCCTTCTTCCCCTTTGAATGATACCAGAGACCCTTGTGTTGCCATAAACGGTCGACAGGGTCCGCCGATAAGACTGTTGAAACTCCTAACCACTTGTAGCATTGCATCCACAACTTATAAGATTCCGAACACATGAATAGCACGTGTTGAGTTGTCTCTTGATATTGTTTGCAAAACACACATTCGGCCGCCTCCGATCCCGCGTACACATTTCTTCGACGCAGATTTGTCACCGTCGGAATTCTGTCTCTAAAGACTCTCCACATGAAAGCCGCCACTTTAAGCGGTGCATGTGACCTCCAAATGGCTTCATAAGTGCATCCCGGCCCTTGGTAATTTTGTATTCGTGCATACGCCGATCTTACAGTATATAATTTAGATTCGTCCGCTGTCCAGGTCCATCTGTCTTCGCCCTCCGCTTGAGGTTGCAACCTGTCCAATAAAGATAACATATTAAGCAATAAAGAATCTTCCCAGTCAAATAAATCTCGCCTCCAATCCCATTTCCAAACCCAAGAACCCCCCACCCACTCCCCCATATTGCCCACTAAAACCTCATTATCCCTTGCTATTAATGCCAATCTTGGGAATCTATCTTTCAGACTCTCGTTCTCCACCCACACATCTTTCCAAAATTTAGTCCCTAACCCATTCCCCAATTTTTTCCTCAAACCCCCAGTGAACCAGTCAGACGAGTCACGAACTGAGTACTTTAAAATATCACCCCACCAAATCGACTCTTTACTCCTACGCCTCGATTCCCTTAGATTTAAAAATGTCCGCCCATTAACCCCATTTTTAGACCTAATGACCCTACCCCATAAAGTATTCCCATTAGTCAGTATGTCCCACCCCCATTTTCCCAACAAGGCTTTATTGAAATAGTCTAAGTTTCGAACACCCAGACCCCCATTAATTTTTGTTTTGCACACATCATCCCATTTAACCCAGGCTATTTTCCGGCCACTCTCTCCTCCCCCCCACAAAAAAGCAGATTGCATCGATCGAAGTTTTGATAAAACGATTTTCGGAGCACGGTAGAAGGAAAAATAGTATATCGGTAAGGACGACAACACGGCATTGAGCAAAATCAAACGACCACCAAAAGACACACTCTTATCCTCCCAAACCGCCAATCTTTTCCGAAATTTTTCAATCACTGGTTCCCATAAACGCTTGCGAGTCTGATTTCCGCCAATCGGGAGGCCCAAATATTTAAAAGGAAGATCGCCCACATTACAATGCAACACAGCTGCCACTTCCTCTATCACCGACTGTTCCAAATTCAAGCCAAAGAGACTGCTCTTATGGAAATTAATTCTCAGGCCCGAAAGCATCTCAAAATTGCTCAAAATAGCCTTAAATGTGAAAGCATTTTGAATATTCGCTTCAGCCAGCATAAGTGTGTCATCTGCATATTGTAAATGAGAAATCTGCACCAAATCCTCCCCTACCGTTAACGGAGACATCAGATCCAAATTGACAGCTTTATCTATCATTTTGCTTAAAGCCTCCGCCACTATCACAAAAAGAAAAGGAGATAACGGGTCTCCTTGTCTTAAACCTCTTTGCAACCGAAATTCCGACGTTGGGCTACCATTAATAAGAACAGAAGCTGTTGCACTGGTGACACATTCCATGATCCACGTTCTCCACTTCTCATCAAACCTCATCAATCTCATCACATTATCCAAAAACTGCCAATTGACCGAGTCATATGCTTTTGCGAAATCTACTTTGAAAATCATACCCTTTCTCCGACATCTTCTGTATTCATCAATCAGTTCATTAACGATTACCGGTCCATCCAGGATATGACGACTACCAATAAAAGCTGACTGAGCAGGAGAAATGACAGCGGCAATGACTTTGCGCAATCTGTTAGCAAGGACTTTGGATAGAACCTTGTAGATACATCCAATGAGGGCAATCGGTCGAAACTCTTCAATTCTGATTGGATTTTCTTTCTTAGGCAGCAGAACAATGAACGACGGATTCCCACCTCTGGTTATTTTTCCATTCCTGTGAAACTCCTCAAAAAATCTAAGGAAATCCGGTTTGAAGGTTTCCCAGAAATGTTTGATAAACCGGAAATTAAAACCATCTGGTCCCGGACTCTTCGAGCTCTCACAGTCCCAAACTGCCATCCGAATCTCATCTTCCGAAAAAGACGCGGTCAATGATCCATTTTCCACATCAGACAACTCAGAGAATTGTATATCTTGCATCGATGGCTTGATCCAAACATCTTGTTTGAACTGGTTAGAATAATAATCCCGAACCCCATCCTTAACTCCTTGAACATCGTCCACCCACACACCACCAAAGTATAATCCCACGATTTCTGATCTCTTCCTATTGCGATTGATCACCTTATGAAAGAAGCTGGAGTTCACGTCACCTTCTTTTATCCATTTAAGTCTCGCTTTTTGAAATAACATCGTGTCTTTCATCGCCAATTGATTCTGTAGACTGACAGACTCAAGCTGTCTAGCCTGAATCTCTACTTCTGACAACTCTCTGGACTCAGCCAATCTGTCCCAATGATGCAACAAATTTTTTGATGCCCCAATATTAGCCTCCATATCACCAAATACCTCTGTATTCCAACGTTTAAGGCTATTCTTGAGACATTTGAATTTCTCCTTTAAAACAAAACTCCCCCAACCTGTGATATGGAAACTAGTCCATTCCTGGACCACAAAATTTCTGAAGTCTGAGTGTTGTAACCAAGGATCTAGACATCGGAATGGTTTCGGCCCCCAGTTTGGCTGATGATTCTTCAAAAGGATTGCACAATGATCAGAAACAGTTCTTTTCAATCCCCATTGGATGAGGTTAGGCCATTCCTGCACCCATGAAGCAGATAAAAGAAACCTGTCCAATCTACTGACACAAGAGCCATCTGGTCGATACCACGTATACTTCCTCCCAATCAATGGTAAATCTATCAGCTTCGAGTTCCTGATGAACGAATCAAAACTTCTCATTTCGTTACTGTACTGTTGAGAAGACCGGCCCCGCCTCTCCTGAGGAGATCTCACCGCATTAAAATCGCCACATAGACACCACTTGTCAAACTCATTCTGATTCAATCTGACTGATAACGAATTCCACATCTCACTTTTCGCAACCAAATCTCCGGTCGAATAAATATTGATGATAGTACACTTGATTCTATCGGCTCCCCAATAACCTTCGACTCCCAACATTCCTTCCTCACCCCAACAATTGTCCATGCAAAAAGTGGTCGCATTCCACACACACAGAAGACCTCCTGCAGCTCCCAATGCCCCTTTGTACGCCCAATTGAAATTGTCTCCCCCCCAAATTATTTTACACAAGTCCTTATTGATGAAATCCTTTTTTGTTTCCTGTAAACACAAGAAATCCACCTTCTCTTTTTGAACCAACTCTCGCAATTCTCTTTTCTTCACCCTCCCCCCAATACCACGGATATTGAAAGTTGCAATGATCATTGGTTCACTACGGCATCCCCAAAAGCCTCATTCAAATTCCTCTTGTTTTGAATGTCCATGTCATTTCTTTTCTCCATGTTCATGAGATATTGAATGATCTCTTCATCATTACCATGACCCATGATCCCCAAATTCTGTCCTATCGTCCATATCTGAATTGCTTTGGCATAGCAAACCTCGTCCCTGTCTGTATTGTCCATCACATTTTCACCGTCTCCTTGAATCATCTTCCTTTTATCTTCGAACCTTCGTTTGCGCTGATAGGCTCGTAAGATCTGTTTTTCCTTGTTCTGTGTGTGATGAGATCCCTCAAACGGTTCCGCTACTTCCTCATGGTTAATCAACTCGTTTGGGTCCTTGTCCATGCTCCCCCTCATGTTACGGCATAGTTGGAACTCCTCGTGTGGAGCTTGAACTTCCTCCATCAGTGTCTGTGGCACTGTTTCAGCAGAATAATTGGAATCCGATGAAGGTGAATGTGGGGGCGATTCCGATTTAAAGAAATCCATAGGTTTCTTCTCCGCTATATCCGCCACATCCTCCATCAGTCTGATGGGATAGATGGTGCCATCGATTTCAACTTGTGTCACAAAGTGAATGAATGTCTTGGCAGTAGTGGCGATAAGAAAACGACCCCGATCGAGCCTCTGACGACCCAAGGTTTCATCACCAATTTTCACCAATTTCCCCAATCTACTTGCCAACAAATTGAAGAACCTTTCAGACCATGCATGAACAGGTATGCCCAAACAAGATACCCACACTTCTCTGGATGGCGAGTAATGATCTTGGTGCCAATAATCAATATCACTAAACCATTGACCCATCCATTCCTTATCTTCATTGAATAACTCTTGCAACTTGAGTCTGTTTTCATCGTAAATCAATACAGATTGGCCTCCCATTGGGATGAGTCTAGAATTGACAAAACCATTCCGGATGAGATCTTGTTGAGCCTCTAACAGCTTCTGGGAATCGTGTAATGTCCCAACTACACACCCCTCTAACCACTGAATCTCCTCTTTCTGAGTTTTGAATGACAAATTCGCTCTGTCTGTTTCACGCCGGTCCCTGCCATCCACGCGAGGAACTCTGCCAGTCTCCGGTTCCTTCTCCAATGTGATCTTGGGTTCAGAAACGGTAGCTTGAACATATGAGCGGCCAGGAATAATCCTCCGATCAGGTATGGAATGGTACCGCACCTCTGTGCGTGGTTGAGCCTCTCGCGTAAACCTGGATAAATTGGCTTTGATATTAAATGCACCCAACCTGATGTTGTTGAGGTCGGATTCCACTTGATTGATATTCACTTCCCCTTTGAATCGAACAAAGCCAAACTTGTTACCCAGTTTATCGCGTTTCCGAGGGATGAAAACATCACATACATCGCCGATTTTTTGAAACAGGCGCCACATTTCCGACGGAAACCAGTTCTCCGGGAAGTTGGTGAAGAAGAAAGCCGTGGAGTTGGCTATCAGGCGGCGCATGAACTCCGGGCGACTGCGACGCCTGAACGTTGACGGGGAGGGTGGCCTTCGATCCTTGTTCAAACCGTGTTGCCTGTCCTACAGTATTCCCAATCCTACCATATTTTCTAAAGAATTATCTAATAAGATATGGAAACAAGCTATGAATGTAGAGACCGAAGCTTTGGGAAAAATAAAACTTGGGATATATTAGATTTGTGTGCAAGAAAGAACTGGTGGGGTGTCAGTGAGCCTATGGAGCGAAATATAAAGAAGATAGTACTTCGGAGAGGTATAAAGTGAGGTTAGTGGCCAAAGGGTATAACCAGACATATGGTGTTGGATTATCAAGAAATATTTGCTTCCGTTGCTAACATGTAATCTTTGGCAGCCAATTATGGTTGGGATTTGCAATAATGAGATGAAAAAAAGGAAATTTACAAGGAGTTTTCCAAGAAGAAATTTACAAAGAAATCCCACCTAAATATGACAAGTCCGGGGAAGAACTGAATCTATAATAGAAAGCTTTGTACAGCCTTACGCAGTCTCCATGAGCATAGTTTGGAAGATTTACGATAGAGACGTTTCCTATGGGATATACACAAAACCAGGGAGATCACTCCTTATTTGTCAAACACTCAACTTCACCGAAAGTCACAACACTCCTGGTATATGTTAACTACACCATTGTTACAAAAAAAGGATGAGAAAGAGAGAGAGAGGTGCGTAGACTATGGTGAACAATTGAATTTGAGATTAAAGATTTATGGAGGTTGAAGTACTTCCTTGGAATTGAGGTTGCACATTCTAAACATGGGATCTCTATTTTTGAACAGAAGTACATCACAAGCTTGCTTAAAGAGACACAAGCTAGCGAATACACCTACCTATAAAGGTCGAATCATAAACTTGGAGAGGCTGGACACTGAAGTGGATACAGAGATGTATCAGCGTCTCATAAGAAGACTCATTTATCTCACACTAGGCCTGATATAACCTATGTCATTAGCGTGCTCAGTCAGTATACACACAATCCAAAGAAGATTCATTTGCGAGAAGTTCGTCGAATACTACATCACTTAAGGAAGTCTTGGAAAGAAGATTTTGTTTAAAAAGGATGATGTAATGATATTTGAAACTTATACAAACGTTGATTATGCCGGATCAGTAATGATATTTGAAACTTATACGAACGTTGATTATGCTGGATCAATAATAGACAGAAGATCGACCTCACGCTATAGCACCTTTCTTGAAGGAAACCGTGTAACGTGGAAAAGTGACAAAGAAGATGTGGTAGCAAGATCTAATGCAGAGGCTGCATTTCAAGCAATGGCTCAAGGAATTTGTGTATCGCCCATAACTCGGGGCACCAAACAACGATATCGAAGTCGACAGACAATTCATTAAGGAAAAATTGAATGTGTGTTGATTTGCTCATTATATGTCTCGACAGATTGTCAGCTAGCCGTTGTGCCCACTAAAGTATCGAGTGGATCTAGGCTTGGACTAGGCTCCACTAGGTATATCACACCCGGTGGAGCCTAAGCCCTTAGATTCCCCTACACAAGTGAAGGACCCATGTCATGTGGGACCCAGGGAATCGAAAGGTTCCCACCACACCAGACCGAGGGGTGGTGTTAAGAAAAAAAGGAGTATGTATAGAAAATCTGTAAACAGCTGTAAATTCATTAGGTCAGGAGTAATCAGTAATATCTTAAATTAGGATAATCCCTTGATTGGGGGGATCTGATTTTTCTGCTGCTATTCTCTTCTTCTTTCAGTGTTTTGTGACCCTTTTTCCACAGATTTAGAGAAAATCAATAATCTTGCCATGATGATTTCCAAGGATTCTCCCATGTGAAGCATATTTGATAAATTACCACTTTATGAAAATGTGAAAACCGAGCAAGTGGCAGATTAAAGAATACCAGGCAATTAAAAAAAAAGACGAGCTTTAATAAGGTAGAGTTGAAGGAAAAGATTGAGCCCCATTACAAATTAAACAATTTTTTTGGAGCAATTATCTTGAATAGTAATGTGCTCTTACAGTGCTAACTATAATGTGGAAATGGAAACATAAAGTTTTGACAAGGCCATTCAATAACCATAACTTGTTTGGAGTATTTGGATTCACAGGACGAAGGCAGTAGAGGAAAAATTCAACAAAGCTGAAGAAAACCAGAACAAGAAAGAACTGTAGGCAACTCGAGAGCCAATAAAGGTTCGAGGTATTCAACGAAGGAAGGGGGAAATAAGAAGAAAGGCGACTCATAAAGCTTATAAAAGGCATGCCATATACTTGATCAATGTTCGTTATCAAATTTAGAAGATGACAGCAGGATCAAGAAAGAGAGTTATCATGTTTAGCAAACTCAACGAGAAATATATAATAAAAGCGTAATATTAAAAAACTGTAAAAAAAATCAGTTACGAAATTCTTTTCTAAGCTTCCAAGCTTGAAATTACAAAGTTGGTCAAATTAAGAACAAAAACTCAAAAGTGTAAGATTCAAAGTTGTCATTATAGCCCTGTCAACATTACATGGTGAAAATAATGTCAAAAACATGCATAATTAATTGTATGGATATGGCCGATCCCAAAAAAAACGCAACTTCTTTTTTTGAATAACAAAGTAGGTTTTTTCTCCACGAAATACAGTATATTGAAGCGCATGAAGTTGCGGCCTCCGCTAAATCCCTACGATGTTAACCCGGAAAAAGATGGAATAAAATCAAAGAACTGAAACGATAAGAAACTCACAGTGCTGCCACATATTTCCAGCCAAATCCTCAGCCTTCTTGGTGGCCTCTGCGGCCATCTTTCCCCATTTACCTAAAACATCCTTAACCTTCTCCACATTATCTAAAATCAAACCACAAAAATTCAAACTAAACAAGATAAGGAACCAAAAAACGAGTACTAATTGGAGAATTACTCAATCAACCAATTAACGTAAGATAAAAGAGGGTAGAGAAGAGGGGGAAAAGAAAAATACTCTTTGGTGCGGGAGCCGAGGATACGTAGGGATTGGATTCCGGAGGCATGGAGGTAGCATATCCTCCTCCGGGGATCTGCGAAGAAAGCCTTGGAGTTTCATTAACAACTGATCCTGATGGATTGGCGCTCCAGGTATTGGGGACAGGAGCGGCGTCGTCTGGCTCGAGTTTTGGATAGGGAGCGTAATTAACGTGCTGGCCACCGCCACCGCCACCGGCGCCGGCTGGTTGTGTTTTGGATTCGTGACTCTGATCTGAAGAATGCATGATCGTCAGGCAGATTGTCTTGGCTTCGGGATACTGGCTGTTTATGAGTGAGATCAACCGCAACGATGTACGCGTAGGGCCTAGACATGACCACGGTTTGTGAATTGCTGGTTGATGGTTCGAAATTGATGGTTTCGGTTGATGGTTAGGAACCGACGGTTCAAAAGAGCTCGACCCTTAACCTTAACCTTCATAGACGGTTCCGGTTATGGTTCATGAACCGCCGGTTACGATTACGATTACGGTTACGGTTAATCAATGGTTACGATTACGGTTCGACCCTTATATTTTTTAAATTAAAAAAATTAAAATAAAAATTTTATTTAAACAATTTAAAATTTACTATAAAGAATCATAAAAAAGAACAAAGGAAATGTAAGGGGGATGGGAGAGTTTGAACTTTTTAAGTTGTCATTAACTCTCTATATTCATATGAATCATTTAGCAATTTCTATGTTGAGTTCAACGTGTTGGTATATCTAGTGAAAATTTTCTAGATCGCATGCCATTAATCTTACAAAACGTACCCCATTGTTTAATCAAACTCATGAGACCACAAATAAGATAATGCCATTTTAATTGATTGAATCTGATTATCTAACGATGCTAATTACATATGAAATTGGTATGAAACATATATAATTTTGATACTAATTACAAATGATATTGGTATGAAACATTTACAATTATGATACTAATTACATATGAAATTCGTATGAAACCTATACAACTTTGGTACTAATTGCAAAAGAGTTTGGTATGAAACATTTACAATTATGATACTAATTACATATGAAATTCATATGAACAATATACAACTTTGGTACTAATTACAAATGATATTGGTATGAATTATGATACTAATTCCATATGAAATTGGTATGAAACCTATTCAATTTTGGTACTAATTGCAAAAGAGATTGATATGAAATATTTATAATTTTGGTACTAATTACTTATGAAATTGGTATGAAACTTATACAACTTTGGTACTAATTGCAAATGATATTGGCATTAAACATTTACAATTATGATACTAATTACATATGAAATTGACGAGTATAACATTGATTTATTTGTTATTTATCTATAAAAAATAACACAAAAGTTCATGTTATGTTAAAAAAAAGTCAGTAATGAGATTTGTCGCTATCAATTTACATAAGAAACAAATGCCAGTAAAGTTATTTTTATGATGATTTCATTGATTAATCATAAATATATTAAGTTAGGAGTTATTAATTTATATAATATAAAGTTAGTGAATTATCAATTCAATACGTTGTTCCCCAGTATAAGTAAATTATTAAAATATTTATTAATTAATCAAATATTACATTATTGAGTTTCTATTGTAAGTCATGTTGTGATATACTAAGATATACTTATTTAATTATTATATATGTTAGTTCTGGATTTTAAAGATGACAAAATATATCAGACCGGATCGAGAGAAATCAGACTGACCAGATCGATCGCTCAAAACAGATAAAGCTGATATGGTAATCGCAAAACAGAACGGATCGATGGAAATCAGCCTGATCAGATCGAAGCTTCAGATCGATCTCAACTTCTATCAGATCAGAGCAGTCAAGGCTGAATAAAGATTGGCTCTTCAGTCCGAATCATTAACGGCTATTTATTGAAGCATTTAATGTTGCAATTAATGCTGAAAAAGACAAAGGACTGAAGATTACCATAAAAGGTAAGAAGGCAAAGAAGAGCTTACCTGACAGTCGCCGAAAGTATGAACCAGAACGGCAAGTACCCTAAAGAAGAAGACTGTAGCTTACTCAGAGTTTAAGCAGAGTCAGAGTTGCACATTAAAGGAAATAATGTCGTTGGTACATGCAACTATAAAAGGATGCAACAGAAGAGCTCAAGACAGAGTCTGATAAATCGAAAAACGCACAAGAAAGCAAAACAGCACAAGCTTACAAGCTCAGACATTCTCGAGCTGAAAATCTTCATAAGCACAAAGGATATTGTAATATTTGATCATTAAGGATCATTGTGTGCATAGACCCAAGTCTATCTTGTGTATTCTGTATTGAAATATAGAAGTGAGAAACAATTGTAACTGTCAGACAGAGTGTGTCTGAACAGATTGAGAGACTAGGAGTTTCAGTCTGGTAGTGAGGTAAATCCAGCTGAATCGGGTTTGTACAACAGGATTGTATAAATCAAAGTCTTCTAGTGGAATCCTTCCTTAATTGGAAGAAGGGGAGACGTAGAAGGATTACACCACCTTCGAACTTCCAGAAACATATTCTGTGTTTTATCATTCTGCACTTGTTCCATTATTCAAGCCATCGAGCAGTTCTTACTAATTTAAGAACAGACCGTTCCGCACTATAATATTAAGTGGTCTGTTCTGCAAAAGAGTTGATTAAGAAACATATTTGTGATATCCCCGAAATGATTATGTGATTTTAATCATTTATTTATATTATGATGATTTAGTGTTAATTCATGGGGTTGAATTAATATGGTTGAGGAGTTACATTTCGGGGTGCATGCGACATATGTTGGGATTTTGGGGTTGTGGCATAATTATTGGGGTGTGTGTTATTTAGGTCAGCCATCGAGATTCAGAGTGGCTGAGGACGGTTCTCTGAGACTTGGCGACAGATGGGTGGTTCCAGATACACCCGAGTTGCGACGGGGTATATTACAGCGAGCTCATTGCAGCAGGATGAGTGTCCACCCGGGCGGGAAGAAGATGTATAAGGATCTACGCAACCAGTTCTGGTGGAGGCGTATGAAACAAGATGTCACCTCATTCGTTAAGAGATGTTTGATCTGTTAGCAGGTGAAGGCCGAGAGGCAGAGGCCTGGAGGTGAGCTAAGGAGTTTGGAGATACCCGAGTGGAAGTGGCAGCACGTGTCTATAGATTTCGTGACCCACTTACCGAGGACTGTTTCGGGTTTTGATGCCATCTGGGTAGTCGTGGACAGATTGACTAAAGTGGCTCACTTCATTCCCTACTGTATGACATATACGCACTTGAGGATGGCACAGTTATATGTCAGAGATGTGGTGAGACTGCACGGGATCCCTGTTTCGATAGTGTCCGATCGAGATCCGCGGTTCACATCTCACTTCTGGGAGGGTCTGCAGACAGCTCTAGGTACAGAGTTGAGGCTGAGCACAGCCTATCACCCTTAGACGGACGGACAAACTGAGCGTACGATACAGACGCTCGAAGATATGTTGAGAGCTTGTGTGCTAGAGTTCGACACTTCATGGCAGGACTCGATAGCCTTGGTGGAGTTCTCTTACAACAACAGCTACCAGGCAAGTATACAGATGGCTCCTTGCGAGGCCCTCTATGGTAGGCGTTGTAGGTCACCCTTGTGTTGGGATGACATGGACCGTAAGTCGGTTGGAGGACCAGAGTTGGTTCAGGAAATGGAAGAGAAAGTTAAGGTTATCAGAAGAAAGATGAAGGCAGCTCAGGACAGACAGGCAGCATATGCCAATCAGCGGCGTAGACCGTTGGAGTTTCAGTTAGGCGAAAGAGTCTTTCTGAAAATCTCGCCTTTCAGAGGTGTAGTACGGTTTGGTATGCGGGGGAAGTTGTCTCCTAGATACGTGGGGCCGTATGGGGTTTTACAGCGTGTGGGTACTATGGCGTACCGTTTAGCTTTACCGCCCTCTCTGTCTGGCATTCACGATGTATTTCATGTGTCTATGTTGCGGAAGTACGAGCCAGATCCTTCTCATGTGTTGCAGCCTTCTGAGGTTCAGATTGAGTCCGATGTTTCCTATGTGGAGCGACCTATCAGGATTTTGGATAGGGCGGATCGCAGACTGAGAAACAAAGTTATTCTTATGGTCAAAGTTCAGTGGGATCGTAGGGGTGTCGAGGAGGCCACGTGGGAGACGGAGCGACACATGGTGCAGCACTATCCAGAACTGTTTTCTAGTATGTGATTTATGTTTTGTTTATTTTGGGTAAGTGCATCCTGATTTCGAGGGCGAAATCTTATAAGTAGGGGAGTATTGTGATATCCCCGAAATGATTATGTGATTTTAATCATTTATTTATATTATGATGATTTAGTGTTAATTCATGGGGTTGAATTAATATGGTTGAGGAGTTACATTTCAGGGTGCATGCGACATATGTTGGGATTTTGGGGTTGTGGCATAATTATTGGGGTGTGTGTTATTTATTTTGGTAAAGCATGTTTAAATGGGAGTTGAAGTATTTTATTGAGAAAATACTATAAATATCATGTTAGGATATTTTAATACAACGTGCTAAATACCGGGACCAAAACATAACACATCACATAACCCACCACCCAACCACCCCCCCTTAACCCATACCCTGCAGCTGCCAGCTGCTCACCCATACCTCTTGGCCCATCTCCCACTCCACCTTTGCATTGCTGAAACTCCTCCATTTCTCTCCCATTTTTCGTCCAACATCTGATAAGTAAGAAAAGGAGGAGATCCACCATTTTTATTGCTTGGAAAGCTTCCAAAAATCGGAGCAAAAAGAGGTGAGAAACCATGTTCTGGTTTTGAATTTAAGTTGTTGAGTTCATGCTTTTTGTTGGTGTAAAAATGGCATGTTAGATTTGGTTTCTTAAAACCTTCGATTTAAATGCTTACATGGTGTTGTTATGAAGCTCTCAGTATTTTTCCTTATGTATATTACATGTTTTATGTAGAGGAAATAAGCATGTAAAGTATGGTGTTCGAAAATCTGGGTAAGGTTGTGCCCTGTTTTCTGGAAAAATATGAGTTGGGAGTGTTTTTATGAAGGTGATATCATGCACGTTAGCTTAGGTTGTGGTAAACCTTTGATGTGAAAATATGCATGGTAGTTTTGTGAAGCCCTTGGCATGTTTGTTCGAGCATGCTTTATGTTATATGTTGTAGTTTTAATAGCATGAAATGAGGTGCTCAAGAAATCTGGAAATGATTATGTTGCCCTGTTTCCAGAAAAGTTGATCGAGTACTTGTGTGAATGGTCGACGTTTATGCATGTGGGCTTATGTTTGGGGTGTAAATTTGATATGAATACACTCAGGGTAGTGTGTTATAACTGCTAGCATGTTGTTCTTGGCATGTTGTATGTCTTACATGTTAGATTTAAGGGTATGAATATCGGTGTTAAGAAATTCTGGAAAACCTGAGTTGAAACAGAGCGACCGATCGATCGGTGAAGAACACCGATCGATCGGCAAAAGCCGTAGCATTTTTCCAAAATTCAAACAGTTCACCGATCGATCGGTGATGAGGACCGATCGATCGGTAGTGCTTTTTTTTTAAAAAATGTGGAATTTGTTTAAATTTGATATTGGATTGTAATGAGACATCTAATATTGTGTTGTACACTGGTGCAGAGCCTTCACAGACAGCTACACAGCGCAGGGGATAGAGTCCCACAACACACTACATTTTGGAAAGGTACGTAAGCGACGTACGGGCATCCCAACGGTAACATGTATTTTATGTTTGTCTATTTGACACATGGTGAATGCAATGTGATGCATTAAGAGTATGATACATGTTATTATGCATTGTTGTTGCATATTATGCATTGTTGTTGCATATTGTGATGTGGAATAAAGAGGTGTATTCCACGAGTCAGGGGTGATCACAGTGAAGGTTTTAATGCTTACGCTTGACCGCTAAAAATGTGGAGCGGGAGGGGGGAGGCTCGCTTGCACATGGAGGCGGGGTATACCATACTAAGCGAGGATGAGATACCGCTAGTATGAAGAAGCGAGGATGAGATACCGCTTGTTTTGGCGATTGTAAAGCGAAGAAGCATTAAAATAACTGATGATGACTGACTCAAGAAAAAGAGATGATATGTCATGACATTTATTGGTGAAGCCATATATTCATATAGTGTTTTGATTATGAATTGTGGTACAGGGACAACCAATGGGCATTGTAAATGCGATGGAAATACAGGAAGTGCTTTGTATTTTATGATTATGCATTTACGTCTTACATTCATATTTTGTGGTATATGAATTATGTTATGCTCATGTGTTGGGGGTTGTCTTTGTAGGTGCTTTTGATGATGAGAACCAGGGTCGGGGTTGAAAAGCTGAGCTGTAAGGAGTGCTACAGGATTAGCATGTTAGAGAAAATTTTTGTATAGCTTCTACATGTGGTAGAGTAAGACTATAGTGTAGTACCTTTTGTAGGAATTTGTGAAATTCCTTTTGAAACTTTTGGTACTGTATCTCTTAAGCTCAGGTTAATCAACATGACTCATTACTCTGATTTATTCATATGAATGTTTAGTTCTCTTAATCGCACCTATTAGTATCTTTGAGATATCGGGGTCTCACAATATTTCTTTCACTAATCCGAAAGAAATCACAAGGGATTAATTTTTAATAGGAGTGTTCATTCACCCCCCCTCTAAACACTCCGGACCGATCCTAACAAGTGGTATCAGAGCAGGCCGTCTTAATCAGCACAAAGACACTTGAGCTGATGGCATCATTCAACAAAATTACTATGTTCTCAAAAGAAGACTATGATGATTGGAGAATCAGAATGCAAGCTCATCTGGCAGCACAGGATGACGATATGTGGTTCGTCATCACTGATGAACCAATGAAAATTCTGAAAGTCAATACAGCAGTATCCATCACTGGTGGTGAACCCCAAATGGTCGAGAAGGATAGATCCCTCTGGACGAATGAAGAAAGAAAGAAAGCAAACCTCGACAACGTTGCCAAAGACATCTTGTTCAAGACATTGGACAAGAATATGTTCAGTAAAATCAAAATGTGCTCTACTGCCAAAGAAATTTGGAAGAAGATAGCACAGCTATGTGAAGGGAACGACCAGACCAAGGAAAACAAGCTGACTGTTGCTCTTCAAAGATTTGAGAGCATAAAAATGAAGATTGGAGAAACTCTAAATGAGTTTGATGAAAGAGTTACTGGTATTATCAATGAACTGAATGGTCTGGGCAAGGAATACTCAAACAGAGAGATCGCTCTGAAAGTTATGAGAGCCCTGCCAAAAGAATGGGATGTTAAGACCATTGCAATGAGGGAGTCCGAAGATCTGAACATGGTTGAACTTCATGATCTGTTCGCAGATCTTAAAGCATATGAGTTCGAACTGATCAGCAGAGGTGAAGCGGAGCCATTCATCTCTCAACCAAACAAAGCACTGACAGCCATTCCAGACCAGACCGCCCCCACAACAGATCGATCTATCGAACAGATAAGTAATGATGCTATGTCATTATTTATCAAGAAATTTGGTAATATCATGTCTAAAAATAAAAGGAATTTTAAACCCTCTCATCATTATAAATCAAGAAAGGACGATGTTGTTAATGATCAGGCTTGCTACAATTGTGGTAAGACCGGACATTTTATTGCAGATTGCACCAGACCGAAGAAAGAAGAGCATAAAGAAAAGCATCGTGATGACAAGAAAAAGAAGCACTACAAAGATCGTAAAAGTCATCATGGGAAGTCCCAAAAGGTCCTAGTAGCAGAAGAAGGAAACAGCAAGTGGGCTCAGACTGATTCAGATTCAGAAAGCTCCGAATATTCTTCCAGCGAAAGCGAAGAAGATATTCAATGTCTAATGGCAGACGAATATATGAGTCAAACAGACGAGGTATTCGATCTTGACTCAAATGAATTTACACGTGAAGATCTCATGTCCGCACTGCAAGACATGTCTAATGATTATAGAATCTTAGCTGAATCATTTGAGAAAACTAAAGCTAAAGCCAATGATCAAATGGATGAGCACATCAAACCAAGCTGCTCTGAGCTGGGTGAGTGCAACAATCTACATATCGAGCTGAATAAGCTAAAAATCTCTTATGATCAGCTCCATGAAGAAAATAAGAGAATTAGCACACAAAATGCTAAGCTTTCTCATATCTTCAAAACATGGACAAAATCCAGAACATCATTGGAAGAATTGCAAGAGGTACAAAGAAATGTCGGCGATGTTACCGGCATAGGCTTTGATATCAAAGACTGCACCAAAGATGAATCTGAACTGTTGCTGGTAAAGAAGAAAATCAAACAAATGACATTTGTTAGATCCAGCACAGTATATGAAACTGAAGTACCTACAATTCAAACGGGAGTCTCTTTCGAGAATCAAGGTTTGAGAAAAGGGATTGGATATGTTAACCAAGCCAAAGAAAAGGCACCAGCAAGCTTTGCGTCCTTCAGACCAAATCTAAAGGTGCAAGATCTAAGGCAAGGAAGACAATACAATTACTATAATTCAAAACCAGTTCAACGAAGATATAGACTACCCTATGAGAATCAAAGGTTTCCATATCGCACACATTATCACACACAACATCGAAACAGATCAGCTCACAGCACACCAGACACACACAAGCCATTAAAGCTGATACAGGTGTGGGTTCCCAAAGGGCTAATCCGTTCTGGACCCAAGTAGGATTGGGTACCAACAATAATTATGTTTGATGACAGGTACCGAAGAAACTTGCATCAGTTTGGTACTTAGACAGTGGGTGTTCTCGTCACATGACTGGAAACATCGAGCTGCTGTCTGAAGTCACATAACCCAAGATCATCTTCGGAGATAACTCAAAGGGTAAGACCGTGGGCAAGGGTAAGATTGTCCATGGTAATATTATTATCAATGATGTGCTGTTAGTTGAAAATCTATGCTATAATCTGATTAGTATAAGTCAACTATGTGATAATGGTTATGCTGTAGAATTTCACAAACACACTTGCACTGTTAAATCATCAGACGGTGTGACCATGCTTGTAGGAATCAAAAATGGAAATACATATAAGATTAACTGGAACTTTGCTCAACCTGATAATCCTACTTGCTTCATCGCTAATAATGATAATAAACACTGGCTATGGCATAAACGCTTGAATCATCTCAATTTTAAGACTATTTCTAGCCTGTGTAAACATGATTTAGTTGTCGGTCTGCCCAAGATCGACTTTGCTAAGGATAAGATCTGTGAAGCGTGCCAAATGGGCAAACAGATCAGATCATCCTTCAAAAACAAGAATGCCAAATCCTCCTCACGTTGCTTAGAATTATTACATATTGACTTGTTTGGTCCTATACCAATAACAAGTTTAGGGGGAATGCGGTATACTCTTGTTGTTATTGATGATTACTCACGTTTTACTTGGACTATATTTTTTAGCAGTAAAGATCAGACCGGTCCGAAATTGATCAAGCTGCTGAAACGCACTCAGAATGAGAAATCATCAAGCATAGACAGGATTCGTAGTGACAAAGGCACTGAGTTTTCTAATCAGAATCTTGAATCCTTTCTAGAAAATCAAGGAATTAAGCATGAATTTTCAGCCGCCCGAACTCCCCAACAAAATGGAGTTGCAGAACGAAGAAACAGAACGCTTAAAGAGGCAGCAAGGACAATGCTTGCTGATTCTGGCATTTCGCAAAAGTTCTGGGCAGAAGCTGTAAATACTGCGTGCTACACTCAAAATCAGTCTATGATTAACAAGAAGTTGAATCTCACCCCATATGAAATATGGACTGGTAACAGACCGTCTATCTCTCACCTTCATGTATTTGGTTGCAAATGCTTCGTTCACAACAATGGTAAGAATCATCTTACAGCATTTGAAGCTAAATCAGATAATGGGATATTCTTAGGATACTCATCTAATAGCAAAGCTTTTCGCGTCTTCAATAATCGCACTTTAACTGTAGAAGAATCTGTTCATGTAGTTTTTGATGAATCTTTATGTATTGAGGGTAGCAAGGAATCAATTCAAAATAAGATGGAAAATATCCATCTCGAAGCTAACAGCGATGATGAGATTGTAGATAACAGGTCAAGAGACAATCCACCGGAACCTGAAGTACTAGACAGACCGGATCACGGCAATGAAGCTCCTTCAGATCGAGCCGATCCGGATGTTCCTCGCTCTAATGTTAAATCAGATGCTGATAATGCCACTACTACTCATCCGTCTGGACCGGACAATCCAGATGAAGTATCGATGGACAAAGAGGCATCCACCTGATCTAGTTATTGGAAGTCCTTCTGCACCGATTAGAACTAGAGGACAGATGATGGATGAATTCACTCATGCTGCTTTCATATCAAATCTGGAACCTAAAAAGATTGATGAAGCTTTGACTGATTTCAACTGGATTAAAGCCATGCAAGAAGAGCTTAATCAATTTGAACAAAATCAAGTTTGGAGTCTAACTCCCAGGCCAAGCGATCTGCCTGTTATTGGAACCAGATGGGTGTTCAGAAACACGCTAGCCGCAGATGGAGTTGTGGTTAGAAACAAAGCCAGACTGGTGGCACAAGGATTCTGACAAGAATAAGGAATTGACTTCGATGAATCTTTTGCAATGGACGTTAAGAGTGCCTTTCTTAATGGTAAGCTTCAGGAGGAAGTCTACATTGAGCAACCTCCTGGATTTCAGAACCACTCATTTCCAAATCATGTATATCTGTTGAATAAAGCAGTATATGGTCTGAAACAAGCCCCAAGAGCCTGGTATGATACTCTGTCTCAATTTCTGTTGAACCATGATTTTCAGATCAGCTCAGTAGATAAAACTCAATTAAAATTTACTAAGGGGGAACATACTTTGTTAGTTCAAATTTATGTTGACGATATCATTTTTGGGTCAACTAACCCCAAATTATGCGAGAAATTCTCTAAGTTAATGCAGGGACAGTTTGAGATGAGTATGATGGGAGAACTTTCATTCTTTCTGGGTCTCCAAGTCAAACAGCTCAGTAATGACATTTTCATAAATCAAACCAAGTATACCAAAGAGCTACTCAAGAGATTCGGAATGGAAACATGTTCAACTGCATCAACTCCAATGAGTCCTACAATCAAGTTAGATAAAGACGAAGGGGGAACAGCAGTTGAAGTGTCTATGTATCGCGGACTGATCAGATCACTCTTGTATCTTACAGCGAGCCGGCCTGATATTACGTTCTCAGTCTGTATGTGTGCTAGATTTCAGTTAGAACCAAAGCAATCACACTTCATTGCTAAGCGTATTCTGAAATACTTGAAAGGATCTCAGAACGTTGGTCTTTGGTATTCCAAAGATTCAAATTTCAGCTTAATAGGATATTCAGACGCTGATTATGCTGGCTGTAAGATTGATCGCAAAAGCACCAGTGGAACATGTCAATTCTTAGGTGAAAGATTGATCTCTTGGTTTCGCAAGAAGCAAACATCTATTGCCACATCTACAGTTGAAGCAGAATATCTTGCCGCTGGAAGCTGTTGTGCTCAAATGCTCTGGATTCAACACCAGCTCAAAGACTATGGCATTCAAGCTGTTGAATCTCCGATATTTTGTGACAACACAAGTGCAATCGCTATAACGTATAATCCAGTTTTGCACTCTCGAACAAAGCACATTGATATTAGACATCATTTTATTCGAGATCATGTTGGCAAAAAGGAAATTCGGATCGAGCATATTTCAACAGAACAGCAAGCAGCAGATATCTTCACCAAACCACTTCCTGAGGCTAAGTTTAATAATTTTTGTCAAATTCTTGATTTAATAGACTTATCTTGATGTTTTAGAAGTATCTTTCTTTTAGTTATTTTTTAAAGATTGTATGCTGGCACAGATCGATAATACAATTATCAGAACGACACAGACCGGTCCGAACTTTCAGACCGATCTATGTCAAATCTGATGTTATCCCATGATCTGTCTGGTCAACAAATCTTTAAATAAAATAATTGTTTAAAATAGCCCGGACTGGTCGCAAATTTTAACCGCCTTATCTCTCTTTTATCCTGATCGTTTATTTTGAATTAATTAATTATCAGTCATCGAGATAAAGACACGTGTCTTCTCTCTCTTATTTAGCGGGCTGAACATTTCATTTTCATTCACCTTTTACAATTTACCGATGTCTGCTCTCTAACTCTCTCATTTTTTTAAAAAAAAACTCTTATCATTTTTCATTACACTCAAATGGCTACTATCACTCACAACTCTCTCTCCGTTGAGTTCGATGATATCTACAGGGCTGAAGATCCAGAAATGGTCTCTATTTTCAAAATTTTGGAATCATCTGGATTAAGGAATTTTCTGGAGTGTGGCACGGTGGTTTACGAGTCGGAGATTCGCGAACTGTTTATCAATGCTGTATCACAGAAGACATCCATCTCCACCTCCGTAAAGGGCAAATCTTTTGAAATCTCTCCGATGACGCTGGCAAAGACCTTTGGTCTTCCCAACTCCGAACTGACCGAGTTTGGCCAGATTCCTCAAGCTTCTCTCACGGCTCTTCAGGGGAGGGTATCCATATTTGGCCACCGCCTGCAGCCTTCATTCAAGAAGAAGGAAACGTTCTTTCATTTCCAGGTGTTATGCGAGATCGTTGGCAAGCCATTATTGGGCAAAGCCGGAAGCTATGATGCTATTACTGCTGAGAAGTTCCGGGCCATGGCTGTTATTCACTCAGGCCAGAAGATGAACTGGTTTGCAATATTATTTGGAGTTCTACTTGAGACAGTCATCGCCTCCAAACAGGCTGTCTGTTTTGCTGTACCTTTAAGCAAGCTACTGGAGACAATGTACATCGAGCTGGGGAAGCCGTCCGCTCTAAGTCCGTTCAAAATTCTCAACTCCAAGGGACTGGCTCTCCTGAAGTCCAAGAGTGCTCCACCCACTCCTACCGATCTGGTGGCCGTCAAAATTGAGAAATGAGAAGAACAGGCTGCTGCTCGAAGACCTCGAGTCAAGCGCAAATTGACCATTCAGACTGACTCCGAGGAAACTCAGTCTGCTCCTTCATCACCAGCTAAGCCCCTTCCCAAAAAGCCAAGAACCCAACTCACCAAGCCACACAAAACCTTACCTCTCAAAACCCTACCCATATTGCCTCCCACAAAAGCCACCCCTGTACCCCAACCTACAACCCAACCTTCAACAGCTTCAACCACTGCACCCAAAGTAACCATCCGAGTCCCCTCTGCCATTCCCGTGGTCAAAGGGATTGCTATCACTGAATTGGGAGACTACACCCAATCAGGGATCAAATCTCCATCTTCCACCGGCAAGGGCAAGGCCATTCTCACTGAACCCCTCTCATCCAAACCCAAATCTGCCGCGCAGACAGCCATCGACATCGCTATGGAGGATGTTCAAGAAAAGGTCCAGGCGCTCATTGTGGTCTTTGATGAATATGTCGAGTACAGAACGATCAACCACATTGATATGTTCTTCGGCAAGCTGAGAAGACTGCAGAAAATGGAAGAAGAAGTCCTTAAGGGGACAGAGACGGATGATGTGAGAGTCGCGGTGCTTCGTAAAGATCTCTTTCAGGCCAACCAGAGATTCAGACTGACAAATTTGCTCTTGGCCGCTAAGAAAGCAAATTTCGATCCGAGCACTCCAACTGCCAAAGATGATGGTGCTGTTATTGCTCAACTGGAAATGGATATTCATGCTCTTCACTTGGCTGTCCGATTTCAACGACAGAAGCTCAGCATATCCACTCCAGTACGCAGCCCGGATCATCCATCTGCGAGCAAGACTCTGGCAGAACCTTTCGTAGAGACTATTCCATCTGGAGCAGTGGACCAGACAGCAGATCGAACAGCGGACCAGACAGCAGATCGAATAGCGGATCAGACAGCGGAGCAGCCAATGACTAATGCTCCGTCTGCTACAGAAGATGAACCCTTGAATGTTTTGTTGAACTCCCCAACAACGTCTATTCCTCTGGGATCATCAGTCTCCCATGTTCAACTCAGTCCAACCGCCGCACTTACAACAGTTGTCTCACCAGAGTTCGTCGATCCGGATCCGAAAGTATACGCTTCAGAGTTCTTAAAAGACTGGATAAAAAGATTTAGAAGCTAGGTTTTGTCATCATCAAAAATGGGGAATTTGTTAGTTCCGGATTTTAAAGATGACAAAATATATCAGACCGGATCGAGAGAAATCAGACTGACCAGATCGATCGCTCAAAACAGATCAAGCTGATATGGTATATCGCAAAACAGAACGGATAGATGGAAATCAGCCTGACCAGATCGAAGCTTCAGATCGATCTCAACTTCTATCAGATCAGATCAGTCAAGGCTGAATAAAGATTGGCTCTTCAGTCCGAATCATTAACGGCTATTTATTGACGCATTTAATGTTGCAATTAATGCTGAAAAAGACCAAGGACTGAAGATTACCATAAAAGGTAAGAAGACAAAGAAGAGCTTACCTGACAGTCGCCGAAAGCATGAACCAGAACGGCAAGTACCATAAAGAAGAAGACTGTAGCTTACTCAGAGTTAAAGCAAAGTCAAGAGTTGTACATTAAAGGAAATAATGTCGTTGGTACATGCAACTATAAAAGAATGCAACAGAAGAGCTCAAGACAGAGTCTGATAAATCGAAAAACGCACAAGAAAGCAAAACAGCACAAGCTTACAAGCTCAGACATTCTCGAGCTGAAAATCTTCATAAGCACAAAGGATATTGTAATATTTGATCATTAAGGATCATTGTGTGCATAGACTCAAGTCTATCTTGTGTATTCTGTATTGAAATATAGAAGTGAGAAATAATTGTAACTGTCAGACAGAGTGTGTCTGAACAGATCGAGAGACTAGGAGTTTCAGTCTGGTAGTGAGGTAAATCCAGCTGAATCGAGTTTGTACAACAGGATTGTATAAATCAAAGTCTTCTAGTGGAATCCTTCCTTAATTGGAAGAAGGGGAGACGTAGAAGGATTACACCACATTCGAACTTCCAGAAACATATTCTGTGTTTTATCATTCTGCACTCGTTCCATTATTCAAGCCATCGAGCCGTTCTTACTAATCTAAGAACAGACCGTTCCGCACTATAATATTAAGTGGTCTGTTCTGCAAAAGAGTTGATTAAGAAACAAATTTCTTTCACTAATCCGAAAGAATCACAAGGGATAAATTTTTAATAGGAGTGTTCATTCACCCCCCTCTAAACACTCCGGACCGATCCTAACAATATATATAATGTAAATCAAATAATAAGCATAAAGTATTTGTAGAACAATTATAAAAGGTATATAATATATTTGTTTTGTAATAATTATCTTCATTATTAAAATATTTTATTTTGCAACCACTATTTATAGTTCTTATTAATTTATCCAATATTTTTTGTTATATTTACTTTGTTATAGATATGTTTTTATTATACGATATTTATTTAAGAGAATAATATATTTTTTAGATAATTTTTATTTGTCAATATAAAATAGTTATTATTGTATTACACATATAATATATATTATCTTTTAGTATATATAATTATATTGTCTAAAATAAAATAAACAAGACAATAGCTTAGTGGTAAGAAGCTGCATATACATGACAGATGCCAAGAGTTTGAATCCTCAACAACACAATTTAATTTTAAATAATAAATAATTAAAAAAAGGGTGGAGGTTCCTGGAGCTATGAACCCTAACCGACCCGTATCATGACGGGCCGGTTACGGTTTCGAACCGTCAAACCGGGTCAACGAATAACCGGCCCGTTGACCCGATTACGGTCTGGGGTGGGCCGCGGTTATAAACTAACCGCGGCAATGTCTAGTAGGGCCACTCCTCTAATTATGAGTTTTATTATTATTTTTTAATCAAAGCCGCGTGAATTTAAGGAATATAACCCATATTTTTTTAGTCTTATCTATTAAATAATTTTAAATAAAAACCTTTCATAATTTGATAATCCTAATACACCATTTTCACATTTATTCATCATTACTACTCTTTTGTGAAAAATCAAAAATATGTTTTTTTTTGTTAGACTTGTGACTTTTTTTTTTCAACACTCACGATATTTCAGTTGTTTCCTTTCACTCAAATAATGAATGAAGAGATTATTGTGGTATGTTGTAGGCACTGCTCTATATTGGACATCGGCAATCAGGTGCCGTTGTATGCCAATAGAGTCGGACCTTTTCATAGTCCCAGGTGGAAATACATCATTTTGTTTTCTTTTATTGCGTCAAAATGCCCACTGTGTGTACATTTGTATTAATTTGTTTAATCGATTTTCGTATGTGCTAATTGCAATTTTTAGGTTGTTCTACATTCTTAATATCGTTTGAAGTTTCATAGTCATAATCAGATTTAAACTTTCTGCTTTGAAGGGATTGGATGAACGACTAAAAAAGATCCGGGAGTATATGACCTCGTCATTGAAGGGAAGCTCCCCGTTAAACCACGAAATTCTTTACCATCTCCAGGATATGTTCAACCTACTCTCTAATCTAAATGTGTTTGAATTAATTAAAGCTTTTGTTGTGAAAAGAAATGATATGATGTTGGTCATATATCTTTCATCCCTCATAAGAAGATCATGAGATTTCATTTGCATGATAACAATCTTGCATCAAAGTATGCATTCAGGATTAAAATGGTTGGAGGCTTGCAATGGTCGTATTTCATAATATGAACGCCCATGTCTTAGATATGAACAATTTAGGATTGAGTTTGGACTTCGGGTGAGATTTGGAATGAAAAGAAAAATCGAGATTTAAAAGCCAATTTTTAATTAAAAAAACATATATATTAAGTTAAAAGACTATTTTTAAAATAAAAAAATTTAAAGTATATATTTGAAACTTAAGACTATTTTTAAAAATTAACTTAAGTTAAGGCTAAAATCCGTTACAATATATTATAGAAGACCATTTTAGAAAATATATCTACAGCCGCCAGTGCCATGGCGGGAATTAGCTGACCCCTACCCATTTATTTCACAAAAAAAGAAATCATATATAAGAGTTGGACTAGGCAAAACCTCTCAAGTAAGGATTACTTAAAAGCAATGAGAAATGCTTAAACTAGGAACACCTAAGCTATCAAATTTGCAAAGCCCTGAAATGTGAGGATTGATCATGTGTTCATAAACTAAACGATACCATTTATCCTGCATTGCTCAAGCAGCTAGTGCATCAGCAACTCTGTTTTTTTCCGAAATATATGAGAGACATGTATGGGATGATTCAGCAAGATCCTTTGGATGTTCACAAGAATATGGGAAAGAGATCAATTAGTCTGTCAGCCTCGATGGAAAGAATTGATACCATAAAATCCACTTCAAGCCAAAGAGGGAAAAAAATATGTTGGGTACAAATTTATAACCCACGAAGTATAGCTGTTAATTCCGCTTGTAATATCGACCCAATATCAATCAAGTCCAAGAATCCAACTATAAATTTGCCATGCTCAACCCGAATAACGCCTCCACTAGACAACTCTGATGAGTTGCCCTTAGCACAATCATCCGTATTGAGTTTAAAAAACCCTTGAGGAGGTTAATTATTACTTATTAGTTTTATTTGTATTGTAAGATATGTTATTTTTTTAGCCAAAAATCAGGCCCATACCATTAGGAGAAATATTATTCGGCATTGTCCATAAAAAAAAAATCTAAATCCAATTTAGATGCGATGACCAAACTAACTTAGGTTTATCCAAAGAACTCAAAATCGTCTTCTTTACAAAACGATCTCCAATAATTCTTCTACGGAAACTCTTTGCTTGCAAATTATTCTTTTCAACGTTCTCTCCTCTCAGATCCGCCGATGTGCTCCCCTTCGCCACCTCTGCTCTCCCTCTATCTCTTTCAACTTTCCTCTGGAAACCCTAGCGTCCCTGTCGACCAACCTAAACTCAATTTCTACCCTTCTTGCCAAAGCCACTTGTTTCGCATATTGAAAGCTCTCTGCATCAGCTCATTCATGTCTACGGTTGGGAAAATGAGCATGAAAATTCTCTAGGTAGGGATCGATTAATGTTTACTGATTTCTTTCGAAATTTCTTCAAATTTGGTTATGTTGTTTACTCCGTTTAAGTTTCTGCTAGATTCTATTAGTTTTCATGATTCTGAAAGAATGAGAAATAATACATTTAGCAGTAAAAATAGTAGGGAATGAAGAGGAGTAAGGGGAGGAGGACGCAATGGAGTCCGGTGCCAAAGTGTGCCGCCAAGACCGCAATGGGGAGTTCGGGCTGCGAAGAGTGGAAGCGACGATGAATTTTTGTAAATTTTGAACGTAAAACTCAAAACTACAGCAGTGCCCGTATATTACATATATCGATTTATTAAAGTCTTAGTATGCTGTATTTTCCCAACAGTACTGTTAATGAATGATGGACTATTAATATTTAGGGGTGTGCAATTGGTTATTTCTGTCGTAATCGAATTAACTGATATTTTTTTAAAAAAAATTAAAAATTAGATAATTTGATTTTAAAAATTTAAAAAGTAAAAATTAAGGTTTATTCGGTTAACCGATATTTTTAAAATGAAAATCAAAACCGAACCGAATTAACCGAGTTTCTAAAAAATCAAAACCGAATTTTCAAAATAACCGAACCGATTTTCCAAATTAGTGCGCTTTGTTCGGTTTAATTGAACTTTTGCTCACCTCTACAAACAGAGGCGTACCCTATGTGTGGGCTTGGGGGGTTGAAGCCCCCCACCTAATCCCAATATTTTTTTTATAATTTTTTGTATCCCAAAAATTAAGTTTAAATAGCTTTTCTTCTTCTTTTCTCGGTTTTAGAACATGAAATAAGAGATTATTTTGGAAAATGATTTTGAAAATATGGAATGTGAAAGACACAAAGAAAAAAAATACCAAGAAAAGAATAAGAAAAGCAATAGGTGAATAGTTATTTGAATTTTCTAACGTGATTGCAAAATTTTTTTTTTTTTTTTTGAAGAGTAATGTGATGCATTTGAGAAGGAAATAAATTGAGAATATTTTATTTTTATCTTGAGGATTTTTTTTAACTTAAAAAAATGACCCTGCTCGTCACTCTTGTGTGGGTGGCTGGTGACTTTTATACTTTTACTTATTTTTGCTTTCACGGATTTTTCAGAAAGAACGAAAATTTTATTATTTAGTTTCATGGTTTTTTTTTATATAAGTTTTATGGTTTGAATGGTTAAGTTTTAAATATTGGTTAAGGATCACGATACATTGGAATTCTATTTTCTCGTGAGATTTACCCAAGTCTTTTATCGTTTGATTTGTTCGAATATTGAATGTTTAAATATTTTTCTTGATTATACTTGTGTGTTTGATATTAGATTGATCATTTAGTAATTTTTCATGCAATCTAATGTTATGCCCCGGAATCCCAAATTTTTTTTTCGGGGGCTCCGTCCCTGAACCCCACATCATCTTCGGCTCCAGCCCTCCTATGCAAAATTCCTAGCTACGCACCTGCCTACAAATATTAAGGTGGTGGTGCACATGAACCATTTGAGTCTAGCGGTGCATGTGAGATACGTACAACGCTTAATTTCATTTCATAATTCATGTCTTTTTTGTTCATTGTATTAACTATTTTCTTGTTCAACTTTCTCTATGTTTTTATATCTAAAATTATAATATTTAAGCTCTCCAAATTTAATTAAAACATAACTTAACAATAAGTTTAAGTTAAGAGAACTTAAGAATTGAAATAATAATTTAATTATAACTGAAGCGCAAAAATCCCATAAAACAGCAAAAAAAAGTCCAAAAAACGTTGAATAAGGAAGAAGATAAACATAATTGAAGTAAATTTCAAATTCTTCTTCTTCTGATTTGCTGAGCCTATCCATTTGATCCTCGAACCTGTGGAATTCAGCCATGGCGTTCACCGGCCATGGTTACGATTGGTAGTGAGGGTGGTGTTAGGTGGTGAAGTTTTGGAAGACTATAGAAAAATTACATAACAAGGGTAATTATAACAAGGGTAATTATGGAAAGTGAAAAGACTTAAAAATAAAGGAAATTAAAAATGGACTTCTTTGAAAGAAGTTTTTTGAAATGTATATTTAGTTGGAAATAAAATATTTTGGCAGATTTAATTGAAAGATGTTTGGCAAGTGGTACCTAAATATAATTCCTCTATTTTTTATTTCAAAATGTTATTTAGCTTTTAAAAGCTAAAATTAAATTTTAACTATTAGTTACAATGGATTTATAAAAAGCATACAAGTAAAAAAAGTTATTAATACCATTAGGCCATGTTTGGATTGATGGATTATGATTAATAATCTTAAGTTCCTTTTTTAATCCGTGTTTGGTTTGCATGATTAAAAAAGTTATCATATCATATTTATATCATTTTATAGCAAAATTTGAAATTTTCTCATAAATTTGAATTTCCGCCAAATTTAAAATTCAAATTTTAGAGGGTATTTAGTCATTTTATCGATAAATAAAATTAATCCACTATTTTATCTTCCAAACCAAACACCATATAACTTATCACACATATTTTTTGTTGTTATCTCACAATTTTAATCATTGCATTATTTATCTCATTCTACAAACCAAACGAACCCTTAAATGATTTAACTAAAATTAACATCCGTATAACAAATATCATCTTTTTTTATACATCTCACCTCGAATAAAAACTATGTTTACTTTTATGATCATCATACCTTTTTTTAATCAATCTCACATCAAAATAAGGGTAAACTCACATAAACTCCCTAAACCCAAACTTTCTTTAACTTAACTCCCATTATCCATTATTCTATATTCTAACTCCACAACCATACTTTCATCTTCATCCTAACTCCCTACCCCACAACACTTTACATATATACCTTTATAAAGTTAAAAGCTAGAGTTTTAAATACTTTTCAAATCTCACCCAAACTTTTACCATTTTTCTAATAACCTTTTTCCTTCGCGACCCGTCTTCGTAAAAAATGGTATCAGAGCCTAGGTTTATTCTGGAAATATTATAATAATATCTTGAATATTAGTTTGTACCCTATACGTGGGAGATGATTCAAGAAAAAATGGACCCGAACGAATGTTCTAAGTGTCATTCATACATGTCGTACTTCCAAAAATTGGAGGCACTAAATCAGAAGCATATGGCAGAAGCTCAACACTTCAACCATAAGTGGAAACTATTACGAGAAATATGATTATGCACTAGGCATAAACCATTACAAGAAACTAGAAAGGATGGCTAAGAGGCTCCATCAAGTGAACCTCAAACTACAGTTTGAGTTAGCCAAACTTCAGGATGACGATTATCCTGAACATGAAGACGTTGTTCCAGACCCCAATGATCCAACATGGTCCGGACCAGATGATTAGGATGGGAGAACCAACCTTTCGAGAAATCGAGCCGGATTCTTCTAAGATATCCCAAGATCTTAGAGAGATCCAGAAGACTGTGCAATGTTATGGATACCTTCAATACCATGTCCCTGCACAGGTCCATCAGATTCAAAGTCAGATGGAGATTATGATTAAACATCATTAGAAAATTCTTGAAAATCTTCAAGATGTTCAAACCCAAATAAAGGAGTTGGAGTAAGACCAAGTCCGACAGGAAGAAGACAATGAGGGTGGTTACCACCGTCCTATGGAACAAAACCCCTTTTTACACCAAAAAAGGGAAAGCGGATGATCCGAAGACCTTTGACGGAGACTGAAAAATGATTGCAGTCATACAAGGAGAACCAATACTTCCCACCAAGTAATGGAAAGAATTAACCTGGAAGATCTACGTGATCTTGTTGATTCGTTTGCGGGATTGAATCTCGTAGAATTCAAGACGAGAGAACTTGTAACAAGACCTTCACCACAAGAAAGTTTCAGGTCACACACTCTACCCGAAGGTGATCAAAGTATGCCGCATAGGGAAGATTTCACCTCAGCAAATTTAGATCTCCCAGTTGGAACAAGGAACCGTTCTCGTAGACCAGATATACATCAAACGCCTTACGGGAAATTTCAGTTAGATCCAATCCATCCATATAGACTTATGCTCAATATTGATATATTGGATTTCAAAAACAGAGAAGTTCTTATTTGATGGATGGGCTTCAGCAATGAGAATAGCAGCATGAACGCTTGATATAAGTAAAGAATGATTCATTTTACTTCTTAAAATGAGTCTGGAAGGATCAGTCAAGATTTCCTGGGAAATGGGAGACCCAGGTACGTACCAAGAAATCGTGGACAAGATGGCAAAATTCTTTAAAATTCGTTTCATTGGAGTAAGCTACTTCGAAGGAATGGAGGAAGAGGAGGCTAAAAAATATAGACAAGCTCTAATTATCCTGGAACTACATGATATCTGTTATGTAGACGAGTACATCAAACTCTTTACAGAGTATAGATGGAAGGCAATTATAGAAGAAAAAGATGCAGCATAACTGTTCTTTGCCAAAATACCGAGCCCGTGGAGAAAAATGCTTATCCAGGAATATACACCTCATGCAATCGAGACGGTGTCCAGGAGAATGTCATTTCTTAAGGTAAAGCTCGTGGAGTGGTGCTACCAAGCAAAACTCCAAAAGAATTACAAGAAGCTTTGAGAAATCAACAAAACAGCTCATCTTTGCTGTACGTGGAATGATATCCCTATAATCATTGGAAACTATCCCCAAAGGCGAAAGATGAAGAAGCACAGAGCTCATCCTTATGTCTGCGGAAGTAGTTCAAGAAGAAGTAGGTCTTCATGGAGACCTAGAAAGTTCTGGTCGAAATAGAAAGCCCGAAGTTACAGATCTGGGCAAAGATCATGACCAACAAGGACTAGAACTTCGTCAATAGGTTCTAATCAAGCAAGTTCTAGCAGAGGACAGATAAAAAGAACTTTCAAACGCACTCATACCCGTGCGAATGAAAGTTTCAAAGATTGTAACTGTTGGACATGCGGAGCAAGATGACATATCTCTACAGATTGTCCAGAAAACCAAAGCCATGAAGTGAGATAATTCGAGCATACCAAGGAGTTTGAGGATGCTGTCTATTTCCAGGATTTGGTACAGGTGTATCAATTTGAGGATATTCCCTAGGATGAAAGCATCTACGAAGAAGAGAACTATTCTGATGGAGGTGAATCCAGCTCAGAATAAGAGTGAATGAGAGTTCCTTCAGCACATGATCAGAGAAGACCCGTCAGGATTCTTATCTCATACAATTGTTTCTCATAAAACCCTTATGAGGATCATGAAGGAAGAGCCAACGCTTCAGATGTATGATGGTTTTACAATTGGAGCAATGAAAAAAAGCCATGGATATGATTGGTCTTCGAAGCAGGAAGCATCAGATTATCCATATGGTAACAACAAGTGAATTTGCAATCCCAATGGAATTCACGGGAAACCTAATTAAGATGCAGTTAATCCCCTACAGAGAAATCCAAGAGATTAAGAACAATGTTAAACGAGAAGTTGCTAACACACTCTTATGGATTCATATTGGAGTCATTAGAGTAATAATCAAGGCAACTTTCAAGGAAGGAATTGTTTCGCCACTCAATCTGGCAATCTTCGACCAGAGAATCCCGAACCTCAAAGATTCTTGTTTGGGATCAGTTGCAGGAAATTTGTATGCAGCAAAGATGGCTTTCAACATCTATCCTAGAATTGCATAAAATTTGGGAGATCGAGATTTCAACAAGGTTCTAACTCTTCATCAAGATTTTAAAAGAAATGATTTGAAGAAAGAAGGTAACATGCCTTACTCGATCACCTACAAGATGTCATACGCGCTCTCGAATACTCATCATTAAGAAGTATTCTTGAGAAAGGAAATCATTGAAGTCCCCAGAATCTTCGAAGATTTCACCAAAGCAGTATTGCCGGACATTATTGATACTCCGACAATATGAGAGATAGACATGAGGATACAAGATCAATCCGTTCTGAACAGAAGAAGGAGCCTTATGATCAAGCCGAGAAGGATGTCTTTCCAACATGATAGGTTAATCAACAACTATCTGGGGGAAAACAGAAGGCAATCTCGAGTAGAATTCAAAAAATTTCCGATGTATTCAAAACAACAGGGAAGCTGAAATGCCCAGAAGGCTGGAGAGAAGTGCAGATAATTTTTTACATTACGGAGAATGATAATATCTTCTCATGTGATGTCCTATACTATTTGCAACAACCTACAGTTGGCAGGTATCACGGAAACCTTCAAATTGGTGAAGTTGATCTAACAATTGAAGGAACTGCAGGAAGAATCCCAGAACAGCTTATTCTAGGGATTGAATTTCTCGAGGAACATAAACCTTGGAAACGATTACAAATGGAATGGAATTCACAATGGATGGAAAGAGAGGATCAGATGACCACCAGTCCATTCTCAATATACATCTCCGTCGGGATGTTATACGCGAAGTATCGGGCAGAATATTTTGCAGCCTACATTGATTCCGGATCTGGAATATGTACTGCCCGGCGTGACATCTTCCCCAAAAAAGTTGGTGAAAAATTACCAGCCATTGCCGGAAGAGACTTTTCAAAGCGGATCCTTATCCTTAATGAAGGAGTCCAGGGAGATGAAATAATAATTGGATGAGCAGGCGGTACCCCATGGTACAAAGTCAAGACTCCACCTATTTATTTTCATTATACAGGAGTTGATATGCTGCTAGGAAATAATTTCCTACATACATTCAAGCGTTCACTCTGGAGAACGAAACAAGGAGACTTATTTTCGCAACCCTTTGTGATCGTAAGATTATCGTTCAGAGATTACGGGAGGCGTTTCACAGAAAATTCCCCATTAGTTTTCGCAGCAAGCGTGGTGATGAAGGAACACCTCGACACCCAAAGATGAAGGATCATCGAAAATTTGGAAAAGCAATCCTTCAGTTTCGACAACAATGTCCTAGTGAAAAGGACTCTCAAACTTTTGACTGGGTTAATATTATGTCTTTCAGAGAACATGATGAGGAAGTCGTTACTCCAGAAATCTTGTTGCTACTAAAAAAGGCATTACAAGAAGAGGCTCCACAACCTGAAACTACCATCGAAGAGCAAATCACTCTAGAGGATGTAAAAATGAAAATTTGGAGAAACTACAACGAGGATCCTCTAGCATGGTGAACAAGAATGAGCTCATAGCTACTTTGAAGGTGAAAGCTTAAAAAGAAAATGAGTTCGTCATATTCAAACCAATCCCCATGAATATGGAAGATCGGAGGGATATGCAGAATATACTTAAGGAACATCGTGACCTTAAGTTAATCTCAGCAGGTGTTTCTCCATATAGCTGTCCAGGATTCCTTGTTCGGAATCATGGAGAAATCAAAAGAGGAAAGTCAAGATTAGTAATTAATTACAAAGGAATCAACGACATCTTGAATTTTGATGGATATTTTATCCCAAGCAGAAAATATTTGGTAAATAGCATCAAGAATGCCAAAGTGTTTTCTATATTCGATTGTAAGTGGCTTTTACAGATTAAGATGGAGGAATCAAGCAGAAAGTTCAAAGCATTCTCCACACCACAAGGACATTATATCTGGAATGTCATACCAATGAGATTGACAAATGCTCCCCATATATTCTAAAGGAAGATGTATAATCTTTTTAAGGATTACTTCAGCTTTATGTTCGTGTATATTGACGACATTCTCATTGCGTCAAGAACATGAAAGAGCATATTACACATTTGGAAATCTTTTCAGATGTTTGCTACAAGGAATGATTAGTGCTATCCGAAAGGAAAACAGTGATTGCCACAAGACAGATCGAGTTCCTCAAAATTGAGATCGATGAATCTGGAATTATCTTACAGAATCATAATGTAGAAAAGGTGCAAGGATATCCAGATGACCTCAAGGATTTAAAGAAAACTTCAGAGTTTTCTAGGGTTTGTTAATTTTGCTGGAATGTTAATCAACAATAGCAAACCTCCGGAAGGTTTTCAGTTCACTACTCAAGAAAGATGTTAAGTTCGAATGGAATGAAGATCATAGACAAGCTATCAAACAGCTTAAAGAAGTTTGCAGACAACTACCAAAGCTTGCAATTCCAAACGACGAGGATGAACATGTATTATATACCGATGCCAGTGATCATTGGTGGGCTGCAATACTTATGAAGGCCACACCAGAAGGAGAAGTGCCATGCAGATATTGCAGCGGTTTATTTGATAATAGCGAAGTTATCAGATGGCACATCAACGAGAATGAGTTCTTTCCAGTTCGAAAGACTTTTAAAAAATTGCCATTATTCTTACTTGCAAAAATTTTTATCTTAAAAATAGATAATACCAGCATAAAGTATTTTCTAAAAAATAAAATTGAATCTGTCACGCCCCGGGCCCAGGCCCGCGCAAGTGCGACTGCACAATGGGCTCCTATAGCAACTACTTCGTATCCGTCCTCGCTATACGAAAATGGTTAACCCAAGTTGCTATAATAGTCCATTGTAAGCCTTTATAAACCACTTTAGATTTTCATCCACAACCCATGTGGGACAAGGGTGTCCCACATGGGTTGTGGATGAAAATCTAAAGTGGTTTATAAAGGCTTACAATGGACTATTATAGCAACTTGGGTTAACCATTTTCATAGAGCGAGGACGGATACAAAGTAGTTGCTATAGGAGCCCATTGTGCAGTCGCGTTTGCGCGGGCTTGGGCCCGGGGCGTGACAGAATCAAAACCAGAAAAAGGCTAGACTTTTAAGATGGCAAGCTGAATGCCAATATTATGATTATGATATTGTCATAGTGAAATCTGATAAAAATGTTCATGCAGATTTCTTAACACGAGATGGAGGGACACATTGCTAGCAATACCATCAAACGAGTGAGGAATCTCAGGGAAAACCTGTAGATCCTGGAAAGAGACTTTGTACACTTTGTCTCAATGCTGAGGTTGCAGAACGGCTTCAAAGAGCAGATCAGGAACTTGTTACTGATCATATACTAGCATGCTTTTGGAACCATGAATGTTTGTTTGAAGTCTTGAAAGGGCCCATCCTCCAGGCCGCACCACCAACGGTGCAAAAAGAAGTGTGTAGAGAACACGACTCATCCAACCCGGAGGCAAGCGATTCAAGTACCCCTGTCTCGAGTGCTGCAGATGATGCATTCCTTGAGGATGTACAAGTTGTAGAGAATGTTGAGGGTCAGGTGTTATCACAATCTGAACCTTCAAGTCAACCCAGCACATCTGGGGTAAAAGAGGAAGAGTTGAACATTAGGCCAATGACTGACAATTCTAGGGTTCAAACTAATGATGATTTAGTTTCTTCACCTATGCAGGATTACCAATGTACTTGGGAGAAAGTAATTACCAGAAGAGGTATCAACCCAGACAAATCTATTGTTGATATCTCCGAAAAAATCCGAGAGTTTGGATGAAACCAGGCAGCCATCCAAACGAAGTTCAAGAATTGTATAATTTCGAAGCTCTTGCTTCGGTTTATACTGTTGCACCGGTATTCTCTGAAATTTCAAAATTAGCAAAATGGATCAGAGAAGTTGTTCACGAGTCATGGGCCAATAATCCATATTTGGCCAGAGGAGATATCTTGGAGTTGTATTTTTTTCAGTGCTGCTCCAGAACCAGCGAATAAGGGCTTCATTGAATCTTTTCATTTCATCAAGCTCAGAAGACCAGACGGAAACATCTTAAAAAAATATAAAAATGGCGCTACCAGAGGTATACCAATGTTGGCTGGTACTATCACGGAAGATGAAGTTTCAACCAGACGTGCATTGGGTCTTTGTGTTTGTCTAACGAAAATGTACAAAGTCAAATACTCATTCAAGCTCTTTCAGAATTCAGCCGGCGACACTTTCATGCTGAATTCCGTTGCAGGAACATCCACAAGATTTGTCGAAGAACTCTTTGAAACAAAAAGAAGAACTCTTTGGGAAAACAAGATTCCGGCGGGAAAAAAAATTTACCGGAAATTCTGCAACATGGCATTGGCCGATGGATATACCATATTTGCCAAGCATGCCCGGAGCAGAAAGAACCAGAGTTTGGGAAAGGATTTTGATCAAAACCCGACAGATCAGAGGCAGGAAGAGACAAAAGACCTGCTGAGAAGAGAGCTCATTTTCCTAAAGCGCGGGGAGCAGATTCCCCGACAAAAGAAAAAAAGGTGTGGATCATTAAAAAATAGTGTGGATACTGTTCAACGCACTCGGACAAAGATAATGGACCACTCACGAGAAAAGTTGGTACACTCAGACAAAAGATGCCAGACCACGTGAAAGTACAGGCGCACAACAATTATCAAGATTTGGAATCCGAAGTTCAAGTCCGGATTCATGTCTATATAAGGGAACTCATTCAGGAAGCTAAGGACATCGAAAATATAGTATTCTGAGAATAAAAATTGTAGTCTCCAAGCTTTGTAATCATTCGACTTTCATAGCTTGGTGATATTTCTTTTCTTTTCTTTCTTTTCGTAAACGTATGTAATATTGTTATGTTTTAGTTTATGTGTTCTTGAGTCAAGCTTCATCTTTATGAGAGGCTAAACAAGTTCATCTCCCAAAAGGAGAAGTTTTAATGTAATAGATATTATAAGTATTTCCAGAATAAAATGAATGTTGTTGCGCATCTATCTCCCAGATTTCTTTAAATCTTTTTATATATTGATTATACCTTACGCCCTAAGGTATGAAACAAATTAGGGCTGTGCTGTGCGGTTTCTGAAGAGTCGGATAAGTGGTAGACTAACCTCGTCTGAGGGCTGAGGTTGGATGGTGAGGAGACATTCGTTAAACAGTCTGGAGGAAGTAAGTTTTCGACTGGTGGCTTTGCAACCCACCTCACCCGGTGCCGTTATGGTCAAAATAGTATATTTCAGTTTGTTAAAATTTTATTGTAATACGGAAGTATGATGGGCCTGTTATTTATTTTCACTTGTTCTTTGTAAGGGAATTTTAGGGCTAAAATATTCATCATGAACTGTGAATCCTTTGCAAGTATGCTCTTGGGTTCTCTCAAGATGACAGAAACTGAAGGATCTCATGTTCATTAAGGCCCCTGCATTTACGTACCCTTATTAAGAGTTGTTTATTAGTAAAAAAAATGGGATTTTGGGTGTTTTTGTAATAATCCTAAAAGCTTTAAAGAGTTTTATGCAATTAAAGTAAGGACTTTTATATCTTTTGAAGTTGGTAGGGAATTGGAATAAAGAAAAGAAGTATAGAAGGAAGTTTAAATAAATAATCTTTGATATATGGAGGAATGTTAAAATTATGTTTGGGTAGAGGGATTTTAAGTGAGTTTACCCTCAAATATCAACGAATGCAATAATCAAATTAATTAAATCTAATTATTTATAATCAAATATTATGAGTATATCATTTTTATTAAAAAAAATATGAGTTAAAGAGTTAATTCATATTATTTAGATATTCAAAATTATATAAATTCAAGTCATCCATTTATAATCGGTAATAATTATATATTGTTCTGATTCCAATTTTAATTCCGATTTAGTAATTATAAAAATCGGAACCGAACCACAACCCCTCAATTCTAATTCTAATTTGGTACCGAAACTGAAAAAAAATAAATTGGTTCAATATTTAAGAAATCATTCCATTTATAATTCACAATTCTAGTAGAAACCATACTCCAATCTTAATATTGTGCAATAATTTCATTTGAATCCTTAATATAATGAGCCAAAATCTCATTTCAAACTAGCGGAAATGGAATCAAGAAAAAGAGAACATAATCAGCAAGAACTTGAAAGTGTGGGGAAGAAGATTCTCTTGAAAAGGAGATTACAATCATTCCCTACTTTATTATGCGTTTTGATACAAAAACTTGAAGGACGGTTTGACAAGACTACCAAAAGACAATCCTAAAAATACAACATAAATTGAAAATTCTGGACGCAGTTAAGAATTGAAGTCTTTTTATCATTTGTGGCCAACCGTGGATTCCAGAAGTAGGTCATGAATTCAAGTGACATTGAATGAGGAAATTTGGACTTTGTTTGAATTTAAACCAAACATGACTTTTTGTTACGAGCCTAGGATCGAGTTATGGATTGGTCGTAAAATCTGTATTTGTTGCTTTTTTGCTTGTTTCTGCCTTGCTTCCCATGGTTTCAGATTTTAGATTGTTTGAGCTCAAAAGAGACAACCCAAGATCGCTTAGTTAAAGAAATATTTGAGAAAAACTAAATGCTTTCTTTATTCATGATCTGTATATATATGCAAGGAAAAACCATGTCTGATTATTAAAAAAATTATTGATTAAACAAACTAGATAAATTCCCTAAATAAGATGCAAATGCTAGAAGAGACCAACTTAATCATTATTTCAAAATTTCAATTTCTTATGGGTGAATCTTTTGTAAACCAAATACTCCATATTATCTTAATCATTAGGTGGATTTGGTAATCATGACAGTTTCGTGGCTAATAATTTAATAGGTTACCCAATCTAATTGAACACCCTTTAGGTTTGGATTTCTCTCTAGTGTGGTGCTTATGACCATGTTTTTTTATCAGGCAAAAATATTATTTAAAGAGTACCAATGGTACTTCAAAAGGTAAACAAAAGTTACAAAATGAAACAAAAAGAAAAAACCATCAAAAACTTAAACTATAATGCAAACAGTCGGTTCCCTAATCCAATCCGCGACATTGTAAGTGAAAGTCTGGATTTTTTTGTTTTTAATCAAAACTAGCTTCTGAACTTGATCAATTCCAAACATCGTCCTTTTTAGCCTATGGATCACGAAAAATTCTTCTGTTTTTCGCTAACCAAATAGTCTAGGTCATGGCCTGCCAGATTGTTATCCATTCTTGTAATCCCTTTGTATGAGTATGAAGTCCTTTGTGGTGAATCAAATGAGAATTGGGCTCATTATGCAAAACAACTGACAGTCATAACCATGCGTAGCACTGCATCCATAAAGAATAAGATTCCACACAATTGAATACTAAGTGTTTAATAGTTTCTTTTGTCCTGGCAAAACTTACAAAGATTGGATATCGACCTTGTTCTAATGTTCCTGCTACAAAGATTTGCTTTTCCAGGGATACGATCCTTCAAAATCCTCCAAGCCAAAATTGAAACTTTGTTGGGCGAAAAGTTGTTCCAAATGATCTAAAAATAGTAGGGGTACTAACAGCGTGTGAGATATTCTCCTGCAGGAGATAATAAACCGAAGCCACAGAATAGTTGCCATTATTTTCATGTCTCCATTACCAATCGTCTTTTTTCCCCTGTATCAGAGTAATCATGTTAATACAAGACAACAAATCTGTAAATAAGTCATATTCCCAAGAAAAAAGTCTCGTCTCCAGTTCCAATTCCATTGCCACCACCCTCTCCCCAAACCCACATGTCACTCACCAAGATATTGTTATTACTAGCAATAGAAGCTAATCTAGGGAATATATAAATTAGTCTCCCTCTCCCTACCCAACAATCTTTCTAGAATTTTGTATTATTGTCATTGCCCACTATTCTGACCAACCCCCTATGAACCCGTTTGAAATCATAATGTTTTCCTAATGTCCTTCACCAAAAAGAGTTAGAATTGGTATTGGTATTGGTATTGGTATTACCCTCTTCCCTATTCCCCAAAGTCTCACATGACAAATGTCCGTTTTTTTATATTAACACTCTTTTCCATAAAGCATTTGAACCCTTCATTATGTCCCAACCCCATTTTCTCAGCAATGCTTGATTAAAAGATCTCACACCCAACCCCCCTTGAGTTTAGATTTTCAAACTTCTGACCATTGAACCCAATAGTTTTGAAAGGATACACTTTGAGCATGAAATAAAATGGGGTAATAGATTGGTATGGCAGATATCACGACATTATGCAGTATCATACGGCCCCCAAGAGACATGATTTTATCCTCCCAAATCGCTAATACTTTTTGGAATTTATCAACCACTGGTTCCCACAAAGAACTCTTTGAACTCGCTCTGATCGGTAGGTCAAGATATTAAAAAGGTAGGTTTCCAATATCGCAGTTTGGGTAATGGCTAGCTCTTCTAAAGATCTCTCTTCCCCATTGACTCCAACTAATTTTCTCTCGTGGAAGTTAATTTTCATACATGAAAGAAGTTCAAAGATATGCAAAATGCCTTTGAAAGTTGCAACATTTTTCATTGTTGCTTCTCCTACAAACAGAGTATCATCCGCGAACTGTAAATGGGATATCACTATTTTGTCCCTACCTACTTTAATTATCAAATCAAGTTCCAAAGCCTTGTTGACTATTCTACTCAAGCCTCAGTCACGAACACAAAAAAGAATGGTGCTAATGGGTCCCCTTGGCGTAATCCACGTTGTAATTCAAATTCCATCAAGGGGCTACCATTAATGAAGACCGAAGCTTTTGCACTTGAGACACATTCCATGATCCACATTTTCCATTTTATATCGAAGTTCATCAACTCCGTCACTTGATTAAGGAAATTCCAATTAACGGAGTCGTATGCTTTCTTAAAATCAACCTTGAATATCATTCATTTTCTATTATTTTTCATTAATTCATCAATTAATTCGCTGATCACCACAACTCTGTCGAGAATATGTCAATGTCCCACAGATGTTGATTGAGATTCTGAAATTACGTTATCAAGTACTCGTCTCAAAATGAAGAAGAAAACAAACCAAATGTTGAATCATTTACTAGAAAAACTTCTAGAAAAAGAACTAGTAATGTTTGACAATTATTTGATGTCAAAAATGTTGAGAGAAAGGGTACAAGAAGTATAATGAAATCAAACACTGTAGAGATATGTATGCTATTAAAATTGGTTGGATGTTCATATAGAATATTACAAATAGGAGGACATGATGAATCTTTTGGGAAAATAAAGAAAGTTGAATGTTTTATGTTTATATTTTGTGATTGTTACTTTGTTATATGAATCAGTGAATATAACTTATAAACTATAGTTATACAATCCATGGTCAATAAAATTGAATTTCCCACGTGTATTGTGTCAAGCTATTTCTTATTATACTATTCTTATATTTTAATAACTTAATTAATATAAATTATCGTTTAAAAAAATACAAAAAAATAAATAAATAAATAAGCGATCTGGGCAGTGCCGGGCCCATCTGTTTTGGGTAACGGGTCGTGGTAGCACGACCGTTACCCAAACATGCTGGCACGTGCCATACCGGCACGACTAAACAGTCAGCACGGCCCGTTTGATACCTCTAACTGCCCCTGAGTTGGATCCGACCCCCTTATGTTACGTTTGATACTGCCAAAGTCGAGTTGCCGCTCATTCGATCTATGAGGAGTCTTGGGGAAGGCTCTCTGTCTCTCGGCAAAGGTTAGGAAATGGGGTAAAGGTGTAGGTTCCATCGGGAGATGACGCCGGAGCTTAGGGTTAGGTTTAGGTGGTTTATTTGGGTCTCCGCTCAAATTTTCTCTCACTAGGGTTGTGTGCTCCATCTCTATCGAGTTAATCCTTTTTGTATTGTGTAGTGCTTATGACTTAACATTTGAAAAAGATGGCATCAATTGGAATTAAAGAATTTGGAGCTAAGATTTTTTTCCAATTCGAGGAGGCACTGCCAATTTCCTGGGCAATTGTTCATGTTTTATAATCTTGCTATGCATTTTATAATTCTATAAGCATCAACATATTGGCCACTCGATTTTGTGGTCATAACATAATTTCAAGTCCCTTAGGCAAATGATATCATTCCTTTCGGAACCTCATGTTTTAGAACTTCCATGTTATTTAACATTTGCAGTTTTCATGTTTTGCCATTTATTTATTTACTATTTTGCTGTTGTGTTGTCATCAACAAAATTGTAGGAATGCCTCCTTATTCAGTACCATGGTTCGGCTTAATGCTGCTATCATGGCCGGAACGACTGTTCCATAACAGGAACAACAATGGCCAAGATGAATTTCATACATGGAATGGAAGGTGCTTTGGAAAGGCGATAACGGTATAACGACCGCTTTTTTGGCAAGGAATGTTTTTTGGGCCGTAATCGGAGTAGAAACTATTATACAGAATTTAAGGGTGCGTATCTTAGGAAAAGTAGCAAGCAAAAACAACAAATAGCTCTTTAGTAACAATGTCGAGGCGAGATTTATAATCTCTGTCCTTAAGACAATATTGCCCCACTACGGTGCTAACGGTTTACTTTGGCAATTTGTCTCCCAAGATACTACGACTATGATTTGTGGTAGGAGCACTCCAAATCACACATCTTTTAAACCACAAAGGTCTAAAAACGCTCAACCATAACAATGATGAAGACTCACAAAATTACTCAAATTTTGATCTTCAAATATGATGTGAATTTCGAAATTCCATGTCTAAAACAAGTGGGGTTATGTTATATATATAGTAAACAAAAAACAAGTCCTAATGGACACCAATTGGAGGCACTATATCGCCAAAAATTGCACACAAAACGTGAATGGACATACCATTTCACAAAACAGATACAATGCTCGATCGATCGAGCAAATAGCTAAATCTATCGAGCTACTGTTCATAAAGGCACGAATTTTAGTCGTTGGTGTAAACCAAGACAATTGAACCCACACCATAATAATTCTAACCTTCGTATTGGTTTCTTACGGTTGTGTCCATTCCGGCCTTGGACCACGCTTGATTTCATAAGTGATTTTCATCTTTGAAGCGGCCACACTTCGCACTTACGTAGGTGATCTCCTAGAAGAGTATCCCGCTATACTCCAACATATTCTTATATGTCTTAGGAATCATTAAAGGGATTTTGCCTATCCTCGTACCCTTTTTGCAGGGTACACTCCTTATCATAGGAATGTGTCGGAGATTAATTCTCCAAGGTGTTTATACAATCTCATAATTTAGTTGTCCCTTTTGAACCTAGATCTTGGGATCTCCAGTCAATAAGGTTGGGTATCCACAATGAGATTTTGATTATAGGATTTTAACCCCATTCCCCTCGATAAATTTTCACATGATCTCTCGGTTAACCAATTTATATGCGGATCCGCGGTTTCACATACTCACTCATGATTATGCCACTAGAGATCATTTTGTCATATATCATTATCACAACACATTTTAGTTGCATGCACATGATTTTTATCTAACTACTTATAAAGCCAGTCGGCCGAAGAAGCTTTATATGTTTTGCATAGAGAATTTTCCATAACAGTATATCTTCAACTTGGGTAATCACATTACCTCTTTTGCATCGTTTTCTCCTTTTAGGATATTTCCATCATCGTATTTTAAGCGTTGTTAACGCGCTATTTCTTACAAAATTCGAGACCAGAGGAAATACTCAACTTTAATTCACAATTCATATTTAAGCACGTAGATTCTCAAAAAATTACAAGTTCGAGATTTTATTTCTTGTAAACTTGAAATTTAAGATCAAAGCTTAAAATTTGAAACTCGAATTAATCCTTGAGATTTCATTCTTCAAATGTCTTGGAAACTTTAATTCCAAGCATTGTTCTTGATGCACATACGTCAAAATGTCTCATCAACATTTTTCTTTGTTACTTGATGATTTTTAAATTGCTTCCCCAATGGGCATATCATCAATACACAAGCTTATCTATGCTTTATGTGTGTACACATTTGTCACACTCATTAATCTATTTGACAACATGATTTGTCAATCTCTTCATGTCTTTTATTTGACGTTTGTTATGACTTTACTTTGGCCTTCATATTTCTAGTTTAGCCACGCACCCCCACATTTCAAATATTGTAGGAAACTCTATTTTCTTTCAATCACAAGGTTTTTCATACTTGCCTAAATGTGGTGCTTAGTATATGATTGACTTATAGAATTGCAACCCCCCACAACTTCGGGTTAGTCACGAATTGCACTGGCGTTCAAACTATCATGTTTCAAGTTCTAAGCGTTATCGTCTTACAAATCCAAATTCAAGATTTTATTTCTTGAAGATTTCACATTTAAGCGTACTTGCTTACAAAAGTTGAAACTTGGATAATATTCTCAAACTCGGTTCACACTTTGCAATTTAAGCGCACTAACTTATAAAACTTTGAATTCAAGATTTTAAATCTTGCAAATTCATGTTATAAGCGTACTAGCTTAGAAATTCAAAATGAACCAACTTGAGATATTACAACGCCTAGTCAAAATTTGTGGTTTCGATTTATCACTTGTGTTTTAAGCGTACAAAACTTAGAAACACGAATTCAAGATTTTATAGTCTTGCAGATTCAAGCTTAAGCGTCAAATTCTTAGACAACACAAGTATAATATACTCACGATTCCCCATAGCAAAACTCATTTGCTATTTATTGCAATCTCATTCTTGAACTGTTTAAACACCTCACTGGCCTTGTTTTTGCTTCATAGCAAAAAAGTCACAACAATATAATGTGCAAATATTGATAAAGTAACAAATTACTTTTCTCACATCTCTAGTTTGCACAATCTTTCCATCACAAACATCATTGTGAGTAAACTCTAGAGACGTTACGATTCTTCTAACAAATGAATGACGATTTTGTTAACTTAGTGCCCATATAAGCAATACATTTAACATTACAATTTGTCATGTGAACTATGGTTTAAATGATCCTAACAATCATGCCACAAACCATAAGATTCACTACAAGAAGTAATAACATAAATTTTATTGTTTTCAACAAATATCGTCATTAAATTTATTTAGAATCACTCCATTCTTGGAGTTTACAACTTTCAAAGATACGTAATCTAATTAAGCGATAAGCACTAGATCATCCAAATCATTTGAGAGACGATCTTCTTCGGTCACATTAAATTGATCCATAGCCTTTCCACGATCGTCTTTATTGTGACAATCCTTCTCCATGTGATTGGGTTTTCCACATTTGTAGCACTTGCCTTTGAACTTCTTCGCCTTTCCAGATTTGGAGGCCATGCCGTCAAACTTGCCCTTTGTTCCGGCGTGTTTTTGCACTAAGTTCACTCGTGCTTCATGTCGGTGCCAATTTTCCTTCCTTTCAGAAATTTTGTTGTCTTCTTCGATTCTCAAACGAACCACAAGATCTTCAAGATTCATCTCTTTTCGTTTATGCTTGAGATAATTCTTGAAGTCCTTCCATGATGGAGACAACTTTTTAATCATGGCAGCCACTTGAAATTAGTCACTTAGAACCATACCCTCCGCATGGATTTTGTGCATGATTACTTGCAAATCTTGCACTTGCGATATCACCGGCTTTGTATCAACCATTTTGAAATCCAGGAATCGCCAACGATGAATTTCTTCATGCCGGTATCCTCGGATCTATACTTTTTCTCCAAGGATTGCCACAATTCCTTGGCCATCTTTACTAGACAATACACATTGTATAATGTGTTGTCCAGTCCGTTGAGAATATAATTCTTGCACATGAAATTGCTTTGATTCCACGCATCAACCACATCTTTCTTTTGGTTGTCGGTTTCACTCTCCATAATAGTAGGAGCATCCTCATTGAGGAACCTTGCCAACCCTAAGGTTGTCAAATAAAACAACATCGTTTGTTGCCATCACTTGAAATCGTTCACATTGAACTTTTCAGGCCTTTCACCATGATGAACTGGAGCCATTGTTGCACTCGACGAAGCCATTTGTTGCTAATATTGCCTTAAGATTGTAGTATAAAATTTAAGGGGGTGTATCTTTGGAAAGTAGCATGCAAAAACAACAAATGGCTTTTTAGTAACAATATTGAGGCGAGATTTATAATCTCCGTCCTTAAGACAATATTGCTCCACTACGGTACTAACGGTTTACTTTGGCAATTTGTCTCCCAAGATACAACGACTATACTTTGTGATAGGAGCACTCCAAATCATATATCCTTTAAACCACAAAGGTCTAAAAACACTCAACCATAACAATGATGAAGACTCACAAAATTACTCAAATTTTGATCTTCAAATATGATGTGAATTTCAAAATTCAATGTCTAAAACAAGTGGGGTTATGCTATATATATAGTAAACCAAAAACAAGTCCGAATGGATACCATTTGGAGGCATTATATCTCCAAAAATCACACCCAAAACGTGAATGTACATACCATTTCACAAAACAGATACAATGCTCGATCGATCGAGCTACTGTTCAAACAGGCAAGAATTTTAATGGCCCGCTCGATCAATCGAGCATTCAATTAATTCATTTTTTTCCAAAAGGAACATTCGATTTACCCAAAATCCCTAATTTTTCCATTGATGATGGAGAGAGTGTGTATGGCGAAGATGTTATGGAGAATAAATTAGCCCAATATTTTTTATTGAACGGGCCGAACTTTTGTTTATGAGCCCAACATTTTTAATAAAATAATATCAGTATTTTTTTAATCTTAAAGCTACCAATATAAGAAATCAACAACCAATCAATTAATTTACATCGTCTAATTCTTACTGTATTTTTCTCATTGTACCAATATTATAAAATAATTATGTATTGAATTCTTATGGTATTTTTTTGTTGTGCTAGTATTGTAAAATAATCATGAATTGATGTATTAATTTTCAATGATGTAAACGTATTCTATAATTTATTATTAATGTAATTTGTATATTTTTGCTGATTATCTATTTTTTTTAATTTTTAAAAAATATATACTGCGATCATTCCAATGATATTGGAACTGGAACGGTAATGTTCGCGACGGGTGCCGTGAGCATTTCAACGAACCATGATCAGTATCACAAGAACACGCTTTTGAAAAGTTAAAACTTCTCCTGCTGCCTTCTTTCCAGCTTCCACTCCTGCGGCCATGTCACGATAACACAACAATTTATGAGTAAAAGGTAAAAAAAAAAAACATCAAGAATTTGTGAATCATGATATCCATTCATAATAACGGATCATTAAAAATCTAACCCAACTCCGAGTCAAAGGCAAGAATTAGCTTAACCAATTTTATTCGTTCATTAAGATAGGGAATTTCATAAATTTTACCTGGTTGATGATGTGTTATAATATTGCCAGAGAAATTATTGTTGATGTCAGAGCAATTTTCATATTAAATTCATGAAAATTGCTTCGAAAATAACAATAATGCTATGACAATAACACTTCTCGTTGATGATACGCGATAATATTGACCAATGTGGCATAAATCCCGACTGCGTGTTCATAGAGTGCTACTAGAACTCCAACAGATCTAGGCGTCACTTCTTGCACATGACTGAAATGATACTCCCGATCATCCGAACATAAAGCAGATCTTGTTCCCTATCTACCAATTTTGGAATTTAATCAATGAAGATATTGCAGACTTTGCAGCTAAACAACAATTACTGGATCACTGTAAAGAAAATATTCTCTTTGTCCGCATACTTCCATTTTGATAACAAAATTTAAGAAAATCAGTGAATTGACGTCTTCCTGAAAAAAGTAAGGACATGGTAGCAATTATTGAAAATGTTCTTGGCTACCCCATGGGGTAGTGCCCCACGAGATATATCAATATCTTCATTGAGAATATTCCCAATGATTTTGGGTGGAAATATTCCCAAGAGATGGATTCACCACATAGAGCACTAAATCATAGACGAATGACAGTTACCTGTAAAAACCCAAACCGGGCTCCAGATCCCTATCGTGACCTGGTGGCCCGTCTAGTAGAAATGAATGTTACAAAACAATTGTGGATACCATCTGTGAGCTGTTGAATGTAACTGGAGAAGAGAGAGGAAGAAGAAGTAGGAATTAAACCCGCCCGATTCAACGGGTTTTGAAGTGGGGTGAGGCAGGTCCCGGTTTTGCCTAACCCCCGCTATAATTATTATTATTTATTTTTTAAATTCTATGATGCATGAACACGGATACACTGTGGATACGCGGATACGGATACGATTGCACGAGTTTTTTGAAATTTTTAGGATATGATACGTCTAGATACGGTAAATTTATATATATATATATATATATATATAGTCATAAACACATAAAATCAAAATAACAAAGTTTAAACTTCATCAAATCCACGACAAATAATAGAGTTTTAAACACCAATTACTACTTAAATCAAGAAAGTTACAGAAAAATATTATCTAATCATTTAATTGACTGTGTTATCTCGATATATTAATTTTTCATTATCATCATCTACAATATAAGAGACTCAAATGCTGGTTCATCAAGTGAGAGATTCTCAATATCAATAATGCTAACATCATCTAACGACTCAAAATCATTTACAACAGCATCCCGCATTTTGTAGACGCCCTTCATATATTGTGGAAATTTCCTTGAAAGAAGACATACTATGAATGAAAATCAAATTTTCGTCATGTTGTAGTGTTATTTGGTTCCTCTTTGTTGAATGATTAAATGCACAAGTACTCTAATTTCTCTCACAACAAGAAGAAGAAACTTGGCATTTTTATATAACTATCTGAGATAAAAAAATAATTTTTAAATTTGGATACTCCACATGGCGTATCCGATACGTCGAAATCTGAAGTATCTAGACAAGTATCCAAGATAAAAAATAATTTTTAATTGAGATACACCACGTGGCATATCAGATATGTATCGGGCAAGTATCCGTGATTATCGGTATCCGAAAAGTATCGGATATGTGACCGTGAAAATTTTAGGAGTATCAATGCATCATAGTTAAAATTTAATATTGAATATATATTTCACTTATTTGTTGAATCATAAAGTGTCAATATTCTCATTTGCTAATGTTAAAGAAGATGGTTATTTTGAAGGGAATGAGAACAAATTAATAAATATTTGGTAGCTTAAAGATAGTTGTACAAAGTTTATTATAAATATTTACAAGAGAAAAACATGAAATTCAATCACGTAACTCAATTTTTGTGCTTTAAAATTGATTTCTAACTAATATTTTTTTTTTAAAAAAAAACATTGTGCATGGTGCTGGGCGAGACAGCTATGGCTTTTTAATGTAGTGGGGTGGGTCACGAGTTTGGCCAGACTTATCCAGACCCGCCCTAAGGAGTAGTGAGATTTTTCAAGCATCAGCAGCGGTTACAATATGTTAGTGTCCATAATAAGAGTAAGTGCCTAAGTGGCAATTTACCTTGTGGTATCGTTAATAGACAATTTACTACCTATGATTTATAAATAAGCAGTTTACACTACTGTAGTTTGAAAATACTGTTTACCCCCTGTAATTTTCACAATATGCAGTTTTTACCTTATATGATTTATAAAACGTAACATATTGTCACTTTACATGAAGAGATTCATTGCACCTATATATTCATAAACCACATGGAGTAACTTTTTTTTAAAACCCTACCCACTGCCTATTTGAAAAACTATATGGAGTAACTACCTATTTTCAAACCACAAAAATGTGGACTGTATATTTCAAAAAAACCCATTATTATTCAGTAAGCTTGAATGATTATGTATGTTCTGTAACAAAAATTCAATACTTATTGATCGCTTTTATTTTAAACAGTTATTTTCAGTGTAGCGATTTATGTACCGCAAGTGCACGGTGTCAAGTTTTAATATAATGGTTTAAAAGTAAGGAGTGTCGTACCCACAGGGACTAGTAGCAATTACCACGTTCGATTAGAATTACTATATTTAACCTACGATTATGGAATGATTATTAAACTAAATTGACTTAAGCACAAAAATCAACCTAAACAGCAGTGATGAATAATTGAAGAGAATTTATAAACGAATTATCAAGACGTCGGTTCACCCATGTAATCCCCCAAAAGTTGTCTATTAATTAAGATTCAATGTTCTATGTTCTAGGGTGACGAGTTTTCCTATTTCATTTGTTATACCTTGGTCCGGTTATAACAAGTCTAGCATTGACCTACAATAAATCACTCCCGTGTCTTTATTGAATGATTAATACCGAAAAACGCTTTGTGAAAACTACTAGCCTTCGATTTTGGTAAATCTATTGCTATCACACGTGTGCTAGATTTTACTTGGTCCGTCTCAACCTAAAACCCACGGCCTAATTTACTACGTCGTATCGTAATCTCCTATGGTCAATTCAATTACGATTACCAATATCATGCAAAAGGTAGCTAATCTTTTACAAGCATTAACAACATAAATTATGCGCAAAGATCATAGAAATTAAATCGAAACCGTTAATTAACTCAAGGGTTCAAACATGGGATCCCCTATGTCTTGACAAAGAATTTAGCCAACAACCATAATCAAATTATAATGCATAAACATGTCTTTAAACAAATTCAACATCAAAATCTGATATAAAAATTAATAAGTTCAGAAATACTAAGATAACGAGGATGTCGCTCCGTGCGTCGCTCCATTCTTCCGTTCCTTGCGTTGCTCTTGCTCTTCAATCAATTATGGTGGTGCTTTGGATGGAGGAGAGGCTGCTAGGTTTGTGTAAAAGTGGGCAAAAGTCCTCTAAAAATCGTCCCTTAGTCTCATATATAGGGTTAACATGTGTGGGAAGGAGTCCCCTTTGAACCAAACATGGAAAGTCTTAATTTTTCCAAACACTCTTATGTCGCGATCGATCTTTGCTCCCTCGCGATCGATCTTCATTCTCCACTGGACGTGTTAGCCAAACTATACCAATCCGCGATCGATCTTTGCTCCCTCGCGATCAATCGCGAGTCCTTACTGTATAGTGGCGATCGATCGCGAATTCTCACCGATCGATCGCCAATGTCTTCTGTTCAGCATCATTCTTTAAAGCTCGGCGATCGATCGCGATGTCATTGCCGATCGATCGCGAATTGTCCAAAATTCAAACTTCGAAATTTCAGTCCATTTTCTTACGTTTTCGCTCGGTTTGGTCCTTCTTCAACATTATTAGCTTATTTCCTCCACTTTTATCCCATTGGACCTAGATTCCTGAAATACACAAAAATATACCAAAAAGCGTAAAATCATCCAGGAATCAATACGAAAATCAATACAAAAACATAGCAAAATAAGTGTAAAATTCACACTTATCAACTCCCCCAAACTTAGACTTGATCGTCCTCGAGCAAGCAATGAAATCAAAATGTAGATCTTATCATCAATACTTTAACAGAATTAACTTAACAACTCAGATGTAACAGCTCAGAAATCTCACTAACACATCAACAAGAGTTAATCCAAAAATCAACAAGAAGTGTTTTCTCCTATGCTAAGCAATATCTCGCAAAATTGGAACGTGTGTGTGTGCTATTGTCAATCTTGAGTTTCATATATATTTTTAAGATCAAATTCTGCTAGTAAACTCAAAGGCAAGATTACTATTAAGCACTCCATAAGTCTACTTTTCAAACACTTCTCCACTAATGTAATTATTCTCTAGACTTGGATCAGAAGGTCTTTTGAAGCTTATAATGACAGGCCTTTGGTATTTGGCTTCAAAGAAAAGATAGGATAATGCAAAGAAGAGAGTATAAGCATTTACAGTTCACATTTGTAGCACAACATTGAGCTTCTCTTCTCTTTTTTTTTTTTCTTTTTTTCTTTTATAGCCTTGGCCACTTTGGGTCTTATTTAATCACTTTTTCTCAAGGCTTTGTATCTATCTTTTTCTTTTCTCATTCATCCTTCTTTCAATAATAAGCTCATCCAAATGTAGCAATTAAAGTGCATCTAATGAGAACCATTATACTCCCTTTGGGTAAGGATAATAAATTTTTTTTTTTTTCTTTTAGGCTCATAAAGGTGGGTATAATGGGTTTGCAAAAAAAATGTCGAATGGGGGCTAATTTCCATTCTTATTCATTTAAGCTCAAAGAGGGACACTAGTGGTATATACAGACAAGGTATGCTCGAAAGGCTCAAACGTTCCAATGATCGCCTAAATCATATCCAAGTCAAGTTCATAATTATAAAATTTCGCCTCAAAGTGCTTTCAAATAGATTCTAGAGTGCTCTAAGATGCTCAAGACAAATCATAGTTAACAGAATTTTTCACTTTCCTATATAAACTCCACTCAATCACGACTCAGACGTGCATCAAAATGTTCCTCAATTTTTTGACATATTAACTTAACCCAAGATATTCACCAACAAGTCAAAAATTTTCAAAACTCTAATTGAGATGGAGATTATTTTCATCATGTATTACAGTTGCACGTTTCATTCATGTATTTCTTAATGCATAACTCAATTTTCACCAACAAATAACTTTAATATGCTCAAGAACGACTTCGTACCACTCGCTAAAATATCATGCAATAAAAGTATTAGCAAGAGAACAGCAGTACTCAGTAAGAACCCCCCCAAACTTAGTATGTGCAGTGCCCTCAATGTACAAAAACAATAAGTGCAGTAGCATAACACATACCTCGACGACGATGGTCAGTGATCGTCGTCCTCATCTTCCCGCTCTGGTGGAGGGTCTGGGTAATATGGTTCCTGTGGCTGGTGTGGCTCGTATGGCTGGTAATGCTGGTATGGCTGGAATGGCTGGACTGTAGGCTGGGGTGGGAATGGAATGTTCGGGAACCCCTGTGCCAAAGCGGAGTTCCATGCCACCTGATACTGCACGAACTCCATGTTTTGTTGATATAATTGTTGGTGGCCCCATCGGAGTTCATGTCGTATCTCCTGCAACTCATGATGGAGGGAGTCCATCGTAATGGGAGTAGGCACTGTAGCAGCAGATGATGATGGTCCAGGAAGGTGGCTGCTGCTAGGTCGTGATTGTGCCAACCGTCTGACTGTGGCTGGTGCAGGATGATCGACCACGAGTAATGCCTTCGGTGGAACCACCTCTTCTGTGGAGTCCCAGACAACTTCCGCCTGCTGGCATAAAGTGGTGATCGTGGAGGGGCATGGCATACCAGAAGTGGGAGGGCCTCGAATGTAGTTCCGGATAGTGGCCTCGACAAGACGTCCGAGATCGATCGTAAGTCCGGTAACTATGGCGTACACCAGTATAGCTCGGTCCTTTGTGACTTCCGATGTGTGGGTCGATGGCATGACCCGAGCTACTATAAATGAAAACCAAGCCTTGGGCTCCTCCTTCAGATCTGATATCAGTACAAGCTGTGGCTTTCCCTCGGCGTTCAGTCGCCACTGTGTTCCCTCTATACATATGGTTGACAAAATTGCATCCAAGTCGACATGATTCCGGCAATAAATGGTATAGTCATCCTCCGGGATGTTGGGCATGTTATATAGTGCATTGATAGCCTGTGAAGCAAAGAGAACTGGTTGCTGCCGTACTGAGGCAACGTTGGCTTCAATTTGGTGTTGTGCCCGGAGGTTGGAGTAGAACTCCCGGACTAAAGGAACCACCGCATCTTGTGGTTGGCGAACAAAAGAGTACCAATCTCGCCGGAGTGCCTCTTGGATCACAGCACAGCCGAGCTTGCTCGTGTCCATTCCCCGTTCCCGTATCACCTTTTTCTTCCGGTATACTACATAAAACTTTGCAGCTGCATTACTAATGAACTTGGAGGAGTCAAACTCCTCAGGAGCGGGAACTGCCTGCTTTGGCTTGCGCTTCGGTGTCATCCCTAGAATCAAAGATACCAACACCACTACCAACCAATACAATAGATAGAGCAAGCACAAATCCTCCAACCACCTATCCAAGTTAGGTGACTAACCCAACCACACAATAATCCACAAGGAGCTCTTCAATTCTCCCCCAAACTTAGTATTATCATACAATTCCAACTTCACCAACTTACAATTCAAAATATTGAGAACTTGACACCCCAACACTTAATTATCAATCAATTCATGGACCATGTATAGCAAAGCCAAAATACCTCAACAATTTTCGAAAATTTGGTAGTGATAGTCCTTAGCTTTCCATAGCTTCAAATTGGAGTGGAGGGTGCTCAAAAACTCCTTGTCTCTTGCTAATTCCTGTGAAAGATTGAGGCTTGATGTTAGAATTGAAGATATGTATCGAAAATCTTGAAGAAAAGTGAAGGATTTAGGATTGTTTGGAAAAATTGTTGAGGAAAATTGGGGAATTTGGGGGAGGGTTCGAGTTTGAGTGTGTGTAGTGTGAGAAAAATTGATTCTGATATTAAAAAAACGAAAATGGGGACCTCGCGATCGATCGTGAGTTCTTGCCGATCGATCGCGAGAGTATTCTGGAATGGGGCGATCGATCTCGAGTTATGGCGATCGATCGCCAATTTTAAAATTATTTTTTTTTTCTTTTTCTGGACTTGGCGATCGATCGCGATGGTATGGCGATCGATCGCCAAAACACACTGTCCGAAATTTTTTTTTTTTTTTTTTTGAATCAACATTCTTGCTCTCGAGATTCGCTCTTCTCCACCCACTCTGCAAAAATTGACACACGGAGTCAATCCTTGAAACAAAATTTCAAACCAAACAAATTCTAACTAAAAAAAATAAAAACAAGGTAAAGGGAGGAAAATGGTGTTCTTAATTTATAGTCCCAAGCTGGACTTGTTACCAACATCAATTTAGGAGTCAAAATGGACAACAGTAGGCGGACTGAAATCATGTCCATGATAGTGCTTCAGCCGCTGTCCATTGACTGTGAATGTGCCTTTTGTTGGATCGTTGATCTCGATCGCTCCGGATGGAAATACCCTTGTGATAGTGAATGGTCCTTGCCATCGAGACTTCAACTTACCCGGAAAGAGTCTCAATCTGGAGTTAAAAAGCAGGACCAAATCCTCTTCCTTGAAATCACGCTGGCTAAGCTTAGCATCATGCCATTTTTTTGTTTTATCTTTATAGATCTTGGCATTCTCATAGGCTTGGTTTCTAAACTCATCCATCTCATTTAAGTGTAGGAGTCGTTTTTCACCTGCAACAGTTAAATCAAAATTCAGATTTTTTATTGCCCAGAATGCCTTGTGTTCTAGCTCGACAGGAAGATGACATGCTTTTCCAAAAACTAACCTATATGGTGATGTACCAATAGGTGTTTTAAATGCCGTCCTATATGCCCATAAAGCATCATCTAACCTCAATGACCAATCTTTTCTAGACGTATTGACCAATTTTTCCAAAATCTGTTTCACTTCTCTATTAGAAACCTCTACTTGTCCACATGTTTGTGGGTGGTAAGGTGTTGCAACCTTGTGGGTGACACCATATTTGCTCAAAAGTTTTTCAAAGAGTTTATTGCAAAAATGTGACCCACCGTCACTAATGATTGCTCGAGGAGTGCCAAATCGAGTAAAAATGTTCTTTTTCAAAAATTTTACTACCACTCTAGCATCATTAGTGCGTGAAGCTTCAGCCTCAACCCATTTTGAAACGTAGTCCACAGCGACAAGTATGTAATAATTAGAACATGAAACTGGAAATGGTCCCATAAAATCTATGCCCCAAACATCAAATAAATCGCATTCAAGCATATTGTTTAAAGGCATTTCATGTACCCTAGAAATGTTGCCCGTTCTTTGGCATTTATCACAAGTGGATACATACCTGTATGCATCTTTAAACAAGGTAGGCCAGTAAAAACCCGATTCAAGTACCTTGGCAGCAGTTTTTGTTGGACCCATGTGGCCTCCTACCTCTCGGTCATGACAGTGGCTCATAATAGATGCCATCTCCTCCTCCGGTACACATCTCCTGATCATGTTGTCTGCACAAACTTTAAACAACAATGGATCCTCCCACATGTAGTGTTTAACATCAGATAAAAATTTCTTCTTCTGATAGAAGGTCATTTGTGGGAGGATACCACTAACCAGATAATTTGCAAAATCGGCATACCATGGTAGTGCAAGAACTTGGAACAACTGTTCATCAGGAAATTTTTCATTGATTTCTTCCAGTTCATTATCATGTTTTTCCACCATATTATCAATCCTAGATAAATGGTCCGCTACGACATTCTCAACACCCCTCTTATCTTTAATTTCTAAATCAAATTCTTGCAATAGGAGAATCCATCGGATTAAACGTGGTTTAGCATCTTTTTTAGCAAGAAGATATTTAAGTGCCGAGTGATCAGTGTACACAATTACTTTGGATAGACAGAGATAAGAGTGAAATTTATCAAATGCAAATACTACTGCTAGCAGTTCTTTCTCAGTGGTGGCATAGTTTTGTTGTGCCTCATTCAAAGTTCTATTAGCATAGTAAATAGTATGAAATACCTTATTCCGTCTTTGTCCCAATACTGCTCCGACAGCTGTGTCACTAGCATCACACATCAACTCAAATGGCGTATCCCAATCCGGTGCTACCAACACAGGTGCTGTTATTAACTTCTCCTTTAATGTCTCGAATGCCTGCATACAATCAGGATTAAAATCAAAAGGTGCATCTTTAGTCAGTAAATGGGAGAGTGGTTTTGAAATTTTTGAAAAATCTTTAATAAATCTCCTATAGAAGCCTGCATGGCCTAGGAAGCTTCGAACCCCCTTCACTGATACTGGTGGAGGTAGTTCCTGTATCACCTGGATCTTTGCTCGGTCCACCTCCATACCCTTGTGGGATATTTTGTGTCCCAAGACTATTCCCTCTTGTACCATGAAGTGGCATTTCTCCCAATTTAGTATCAAATTCGTCTCTTCACACCTTGTCAGTACTAAGTCAAGATTATTTAAGCAAGCATCAAAAGAATCCCCAAAGACAGAAAAGTCATCCATAAAGACCTCTAGGAATTTTTCAACCATATCATGAAAAATAGACATCATACATCTTTGAAACGTTGCAGGCGCATTACACAATCCAAATGGCATTCTCCTAAAAGCAAATGTACCATAAGGACAAGTGAAGGTAGTCTTCTCTTGGTCCTCAGGTGCAATAGCTATTTGATTATACCCAGAATAGCCATCTAGAAAACAATAGAAATCATACCCTGCTAGACGCTCTATCATTTGGTCAATGAATGGAAGGGGAAAATGGTCTTTACGGGTGGCGTCATTTAACTTTCTATAATCAATGCAGACGCGCCAACCTGTGACTGTTCTAGTAGGGATCAATTCATTGTTCTCATTTTTAACGACAGTCATACCTCCTTTCTTGGGTACACATTGCACAGGACTAACCCATGCACTATAAGAAATGGGATAGATAATACCTGCATCCAGCAGTTTGATGACCTCATTCTTCACCACTTCTTGCATCTTTGGGTTTAACCTGCGTTGTGGTTGAACCACGGGTTTGTAAGCATCCTCCATTAAGATCTTATGCATACATGTTGATGGGCTTATCCCTCTTATGTCCGCTACTTTCCACCCGAATGCTTTCTTATGCTCCCTCAAAATCCTAAGTAGTTTGTCTTCGTTTATACCTGTCAAAGATGAAGAGACAATTACAGGCAATGACTCACTACAATCTAAATAAACATACTTGAGATGAGGAGGGAGGGTTTTGAGTTCAAGAGTTGGTGGTTCTTCAATGGAGGGCTTTTGTGGCTTCATGTCCCTTTCACCCAACTCGCCTAGGTTGTTCCGCACACGCCTATTATGGGGAATATTGGCGTTCAAATAAACAACAGTCTCTTTCAACTCGACGGTCTCGCCCAGCTTTTCAATGTCTTCTACCAAGCATGCTTCCAATTCATCCTTGTGTGTTCCCTTAAACACATTAGCAGATAACACATCAATAATATCAACACTAAAACACATATGCTCATCATGTGGGTGTTTTAAAGCTTTAAAAACGTTGAAAGTGACTTGATCCTCCCCTACACGGAGGATCAACTTCCCTTGTTGGACATCTATAAGTGCCTTTCCAGTAGCAAGGAATGGTCTTCCTAAGATCAGTGGCGTGTCAGCATCTTCTTCCATATCTAACACAAGGAAATCTGCCGGGAAGATGAACTTATCGACCTTCACTAGGACATCCTCTATAATTCCTCGTGGGTATGTCACAGACCTATCTGCCAATTGCAAAGAAACCGTGGTCGGTTTTGGCTCACCAAGTCCCAACTTCCTGAAAATTGACAAAGGCATAAGATTAATACTCGCACCTAAATCACATAAAGATTTTGTAAATGAAATAGACCCAATTGTGCAAGGTATAGAAAAACTCCCTGGATCTTTTAACTTAGGAGGCAGTTTGTTTTGGACAACGGCAGAACACTCCTCAGTTAATTTAATCGTCTCATGCTCACCCAATTTCCTCTTATTCGACAGAATATCTTTCAAAAACTTAGCGTAGCTAGGCATTTGAAGTAAAGCATCAGCAAATGGAATATTTATTTGTAATTTCTTAAAAATTTCTAAGAACTTAGCAAAACTAGCATCTACCTTTGCCCTTTTCAATGCAGCAGGAAATGGGGGAGGGATTTGTACCTTCTTGGGTGGTGCGATAGGTGCAGTAGTAGGAGTAGACTCACCATTTTCACGTGTCTGAATGTCATTCTCACCTTTCAACTCAACTACGTGCTCATCGTCCCGATCTTCAGTTTGTGATCCAATTTCTTTTCCACTCCTCAATGAGATCGCCTTGGCTTGCTCTCGGGGGTTCTTTTCCGTATCACTTGGTAAGCTTCCTGGTGCTCTTCCCGCTAACATATTTGCCATTTGCCCCATTTGAGTTTCCAAGTTCTTAATTGATGCATCTTGATTTTGCATCCTATTCTCCGTCATCGTCATGAACTTAGTTAGCAACTCTTCCATACTTGGCTTTGGTGGATAACCCGGTGGAGGTTGTGGATTCAAGACATTCTTTTGGTTGGACCAAGAGAAGTTCGGATGATTCCTCCACGGTTGGTTATAGTTGTTGGAGTATGAATTACCCTGTGGTGGTCGATTTCCTACAAAATTGGCTTGTTCATTAGATAGCATAAAAGGGTTACCTGCCTGACATTCCGTGCTTCGATGGTTGCCTCCACATAAATCGCACGTGATCACTTGAGCTTGCATGGCTGTCATGCTCAAACTGTCCATCTTCTTGTTCAAAGCCTCCAATTGAGCTTGTATTGATGTCACTTCGTCCACTTGATGCATCCCAATTGGTCTTTTGGGCACATTCCTTTCGGACTGCCACTGGTAACTGTTGGATGCCAGCTCTTCCAAGAGTGTGTAAGCTTCCTCAGGTGACTTTCTCATAATGGTACCTCCTGCGGCTGCATCAATCATAGATCTATTAGCAGAAAATAAACCATTGTAAAATGTTTGTACCTGAAGCCAAATAGGAAGGCCATGATGTGGGCATCTTCGAAGTAGATCCTTGAAGCGTTCCCAAGCTTCATACAGTGTCTCCGGATCATGTTGCATGAATGTTGTGATATCATTACGCATCTTAGCTGTCTTGGAAGGGGGAAAGTATTTTGATAGGAATGCATGAGCCATCCCCTCCCAAGTAGTGATCGATCCTGCAGGCAATGAATTTAACCAACTCTTAGCTTTATCATTTAAGGAAAAGGGAAAGAGTCGTAACCTGATGGCGTCGTCGCTGACGCCATTGTGCTTGAATGTGTCGCATATCTCCAAAAAGTTGGAGATATGAGCATTAGGATCATCAGTATGCGATCCTCCGAATTGCACAGAATGTTGAATCATCTGAATTATGGCAGGCTTGATCTCGAAGTTATTAGCCTGAATCCTTGGTCTAGTGATGCTAGACATGGTGCCTTGAAAAGATGGTTGTGCATAGTCCATCATGGACCTTGTAATTGGCACTTCATCATTGTGTTGTTCACCATTCCCTCGATTATTCTCAGCCATCTCTCTAGTTTCTTTCCGAAGTCTTCTGCAAGTTCGCTCAATCTCTAAGTCAAGTGGCTCTAATATAGGTCTGTCACTTCGTAGCATGCACTACAAAGATAACTCCCTGCAAAATTTAACACAACGAAGGAACAGCAGTGGTGAAATCGTATAAACCGTAGTAAAAGTAAAAATAAAAAATATATTATGGCTAAATTATAGTCAACTAATCTCCTATGATATTACTTAAACTAGTCCCCGGCAACGGCGCCAAAAACTTGATCGCTTTTATTTTAAACAGTTATTTTCAGTGTAGCGATTTATGTACCGCAAGTGCACGGTGTCAAGTTTTAATATAATGGTTTAAAAGTAAGGAGTGTCGTACCCACAGGGACTAGTAGCAATTACCACGTTCGATTAGAATTACTATATTTAACCTACGATTATGGAATGATTATTAAACTAAATTGACTTAAGCACAAAAATCAACCTAAACAGCAGTGATGAATAATTGAAGAGAATTTATAAACGAATTATCAAGACGTCGGTTCACCCATGTAATCCCCCAAAAGTTGTCTATTAATTAAGATTCAATGTTCTATGTTCTAGGGTGACGAGTTTTCCTATTTCATTTGTTATACCTTGGTCCGGTTATAACAAGTCTAGCATTGACCTACAATAAATCACTCCCGTGTCTTTATTGAATGATTAATACCGAAAAACGCTTTGTGAAAACTACTAGCCTTCGATTTTGGTAAATCTATTGCTATCACACGTGTGCTAGATTTTACTTGGTCCGTCTCAACCTAAAACCCACGGCCTAATTTACTACGTCGTATCGTAATCTCCTATGGTCAATTCAATTACGATTACCAATATCATGCAAAAGGTAGCTAATCTTTTACAAGCATTAACAACATAAATTATGCGCAAAGATCATAGAAATTAAATCGAAACCGTTAATTAACTCAAGGGTTCAAACATGGGATCCCCTATGTCTTGACAAAGAATTTAGCCAACAACCATAATCAAATTATAATGCATAAACATGTCTTTAAACAAATTCAACATCAAAATCTGATATAAAAATTAATAAGTTCAGAAATACTAAGATAACGAGGATGTCGCTCCGTGCGTCGCTCCGTTCTTCCGTTCCTTGCGTTGCTCTTGCTCTTCAATCAATTATGGTGGTGCTTTGGATGGAGGAGAGGCTGCTAGGTTTGTGTAAAAGTGGGCAAAAGTCCTCTCAAAATCGTCCCTTAGTCTCATATATAGGGTTAACATGTGTGGGAAGGAGTCCCCTTTGAACCAAACATGGAAAGTCTTAATTTTTCCAAACACTCTTATGCCGCGATCGATCTTTGCTCCCTCGCGATCGATCTTCATTCTCCACTGGACGTGTTAGCCAAACTATACCAATCCGCGATCGATCTTTGCTCCCTCGCGATCAATCGCGAGTCCTTACTGTATAGTGGCGATCGATCGCGAATTCTCACCGATCGATCGCCAATGTCTTCTGTTCAGCATCATTCTTTAAAGCTCGGCGATCGATCGCGATGTCATTGCCGATCGATCGCGAATTGTCCAAAATTCAAACTTCGAAATTTCAGTCCATTTTCTTACGTTTTCGCTCGGTTTGGTCCTTCTTCAACATTATTAGCTTATTTCCTCCACTTTTATGCCATTGGACCTAGATTCCTGAAATACACAAAAATATACCAAAAAGCGTAAAATCATCCAGGAATCAATACGAAAATCAATACAAAAACATAGCAAAATAAGTGTAAAATTCACACTTATCACTTATATATAAGTTATATGAAATTAAATTCTAATTCTAATCACAAAATATCTCCAACATAATGTTTTTGCAAATAAAAAAGTACACATCATTATTATAATTTTAATTTTTTTAAAAAAAAACAAATCATTGTCACTATATCATCGAATCATATTTTAGATCCATGAATTTTTCAGATGTATAAGAAAATGGACTAATTAACTATTTTACCGATTTTTATTTTACTAATTAATAGTGTAGAAAATGGAGTCAACAAGTGCAACCAAGACAAAAAGAAGTGGGCTGTTGTTGAGCTAAACTTGATTTTTTTGATGGGAAAATTACGGACCTGTACCGTTTCCTGAAACATAATCTATCCAAGTCTAGCTAAACAAACCGTAGTTCAATTATGTCCATTCTTGGTTGAAATGACAACAATAACCCCAAGTGGTCCATGTGGTCCAAGTGGTCAACGCGGTCCAACCAACTCTTAATAAAATTGCATTCTTAACCTTAGGAAAATGTTTGAAGAGCAAATATGTCTCTATATACTATTTATCATCTTTTTTATCCTAATATTCACCAAACAGTAGCATTTTATGAACATGAGATCCTTCAGTTTCTGTCACCTCGGGTGAACCCAAGAGCATACTTTTGCAAATGGCTCACAGTTCATGTAACGCTCTTCTAATTATAATTCAAAACCCGACCTGAAGATCATGTTGAAAATAAATAACATGCCATAATGCTAACGCATTACAATAAAATTTTAACAAACTGAAATATACCATTTTGACCATAACGTCACGGGTGAGGTGGGTCGCAAGCCACCAGTCGAAAACTTACTGTCTCCAGACTGTTTTACGAATGGCTCCTCACCATCCAACCTCAGCTCACAGGCGATGTTAGTCTGTCAGTTATCCGAATCCTTCAGAAACCGCACAACACAGCCCTAATTCGTTTCCTACCTTAGGGCGTAAGGTATAATCAAGATATAATAAAGATTTAAAGAAATCTAGGAGATAGTTGGGCAACAACCTTATATTTATTATGGAATACTTATAATATCTAATACATTAAAACGCCTCATTTTGGGAGGTGACGGACTTGTTTAGCCTCTCATATAAATGAGGCTTGACTCAAGAACACATAAACTAAAATCAAACATAATAATATTACAAATGATTACAGAAGAAAGAAAGAAAATAAATATTACCAAGCTATAAAAGTTGAACTATTACAAAGCTTGTAGACTCTAATTTTTAACTCTGAAAACTATGGAGAATTTTCGATGTCCTTAGCTTCCTGAGTGCCTTGGTATTTATAGAAGTCTGGAGGTGGATGTGAAATCCGAACTTCAAATCTTGTTTATAATCAAACATCATTGCATGCATCTTCTCTCTTGTTTGGTATCTTGTGGTCCCTTCGACTTCGGCCGAAGAGGTTGTCCTACCATTTTGTTTTCTTTTGATAATGGTAGTGGTCCTCGTCAAAGTCACATGACTCTTGTTTCCTTGTGGTCCCTAGAAGTTTGGCTTTTTCAGTCCGCGTGGGAATCTTCCACGTTTGCCTGGTCCTGCTTTGTCGTCTTTTTTCTGGTCTCTTTTGACATGGAATCCTTTCCCGAACAGTGGCTCTTTCTACTATGGGCAGCTCGGGCAGATGTGGTCCTGCCATCTTCCCACATGAGCCATACTGTAGAACTTAAACCAATTTCTTTGGTTGCCGGAATCTTGTTGTCCCATAATATTTGCATCTTCTTTTCATAGATTTCCTCGGCAAATTTTGTAGTGTGGCTCGTCACGGAGTTAACCATGAATGGTTTGTTCGCTGTTTTTTAGAAAATTTTGAATGGATACTTAACTTTGTCCATCTCAGTGAGATAGACCCATAATCCCCAAGCTCTTCTGATAGTAATGTCATCTTTTGTGAGCGGGAAAACTAGTGTTGTTCCTTCGGACGGTGGTCCATCGCCTTTCAGTTAGGCCTTTGCAACTTCACGAAATGGAAGCTGGGGTGAAGGTCTTTTCCTGTGATTTCTGGGGCTGCGGTTAGGAATTTCAGCTCCAGAACATCTCATCGTCCAAGTGTATGATTATTTTGCCATGATTCATACACCTCTTCGTAGATCCAATCCGGTAATTTTATAATTTTCGGAAAACTTGGTGCTGTGGTAAATACTGAGGCTAGGCAGCCCAAATGAAACCACTCTGGAACACTTTCTGGTTTGAAACCAGGATGCATCCACATTCTTGGGTATTTTCCTGACCAGTTCATTATTATTTTTCCAAGAATTATATCCACTCTTGTATAGAGTTTCTTCCATGTTCTCTAATATTCCTGCAAAGGGGAAGTTGGGGAAACTTTAATCTCGTTAATATTAACCTTAGATTTACCCGTCGATGGTCTAAGATTAATCTCTCTCTCTTTAACCCCTGAGGTGCTGGGTTGACTTGATTCTTCAGATATCCTAGATACATGGGAATCAATTTTTCCTTCTGTATCTTCTCCGGAAGGATCAATGCATGGACTTGTAGTGGTTGTACTTGAATCCTCCACACCAGTTGATGAGCCCGGCTCTCTGAAATATGACTTTAGCTTCACTGCTAAAGCATCCCGTCGGAGGGGAATATAAAGACTGTCCCATAAACATGTGTGAGCCTGCATGGTAGTCTTCATAGCCTGTTGGACCTTCGTGAGATCCAGTTTCTGTACTTGACCAGCAACCTGAGAATTCACCAGGCCGTTGATCTTCCTGTCTAGCTCCTCCGGATTTTCTTTGAGGTGCTTTGATCTTGTTATGATGGAATTGTAAGTAATCCATCATACATAGCAACGCAGCGGAATAAAAATTTTATGGATTACAAGACACCGGATCTATACATAGGTGTTCATATCGGATAAAGGATCAAAGGTCTCACCCTTGTAGCGTGTTTGAGCAGATTCCACGGAGCAGCACCACGTCCAACGCCTCCTTCGAGTCACTAGCAAAACTTATCAAGTTTTGCCTCAACGATATCCACACGATCAAATCGGGTGAAGGGATAGTCCAAGAACAAGTTGCTAGACTAGTTCTTAGACCGGAACAAGAAGCACACTCGATTCACAATCGAATAATCGTCGGAATCCTCACAAGAATCTCTTCGGCTATTAAGAGAAAAACCGAGAGCTCCTTGGAGATTGATGGAGGCGGCCGAATGCTTATGTGTAGGTTGGAATGATTTGAATCATTGTCTAACAATTAATTATATCAAAGTTATTAAAGGGGCTTAATTAAGTTCAAGACTTTCTCAAAGTCTTATGGGCCCAAACCCATGATTTAATTAAAACCTTTTAATCACTTAATTAAGACTCTTCTTAATTAATTAATTCATCCAATGAATTTAATTTCCCTTCTCGATTTAATCTTTTGTGCGACCCGATAGGATCTTGTAATGTTGGCAGTGACATAAAATCTCATTTTATGTCGCAAGCAATGGGCGGTATCTAGCAACACATCAATGCTACCCAAATTACAAGAATGTCAATGACTCGACATAACCTAGGAACTTGTGATAATATTTATCATGTAACTTAATCCATTTGTCCTTTGTGTTTAGATTGAACACGAGTCATGGAATAGTCATACTCGTATATTCAATCTTTATTTCTTGATCCCCAAGTAGAACTAGAATAAACGAATAAGCTCGATATCTCATATCGACTCATTCGAGCATGGCCATGCATTTTAGTTCTCACTTGATCAAGGGCCAAACACATCTCCTGTTATATAGGAGGGACAAATCCTATCTCGATCAGTCAACATCCCTCTACATAATTCGTAGTGTATCCGATAGTCGCCTTTATAGTTTACCCTGTTACGGGTAACGTTTGACAATATCAAGATACATCTCCTTATGTTGGGATCTCTGATGATCACAAGTTGTAAGGATTATATACATTATTATCACTATGAGAATTGCTTATGACACTCGTATAACTATCCATGTAGCATTCTCATGGTGGGTCTGTCCAGTACATCGTTCTCTAACATGTACCCATGTGTTGATTTGATATTTCATATCAATGAACAATTCATCAATCAATACATACGAGTCTCTACGTATTATCATTATCCCTATTCATGATAATACTTGACTAGGGACAATGTTTAAGAATAATACAATATTATTCTAAGGACATTAACATATATATTAATTCACATTGCACAGTTAAACGAATAATATATAATAATGAATTGCCATTCATAAAATCATAAACATTGTATGTCAAAACAATCATTTAATGACTTGTCTTAGGGCATATCCCAACAAATCTCCCACTTGCACTAAGACCACTCAGACATATATCTAATGCCTAGAGATCTAGTATGACGATCATGCTTCTGCTGTGACAGTGGCTTTGTCAATGGGTCAGATACGTTATCATCTGTTGATACTTTGCATATTTTAACATCTCCCCTTTCAACGATTTCTCGAATGAAATGGAAACGCCTAAGTATGTGCTTGGATCTTTGGTGAGATCTAGGTTCCTTAGCCAATGCGATCGCTCCATTGTTGTCACAATAGAGTTCTATCGGATCTTTAATGCTAGGCACCACTCCAAGTTCAGAAATGAACTTCCTAATCCAAACAGCTTCCTTTGCTGCATCCGAGGCAGCAATATACTCAGCTTCTGTTGTAGAATCGGCTACTGTCTCTTGCTTTGAACTCTTCCAGCTCACAGCACCTCCATTTAGGCAATACACATATCCAGATTGCGATCGATAATCATCTTTGTCGGTTTGGAAGCTTGCATCAGTGTACCCCTTACATTGAGCTCTTCCTCACCTCCATAAATCAAGAATATATCATTAGTTCTTCTCAAGTACTTCAGGATATTCTTGACAGCAATCCAGTGACTTTCACCTGGATCAACTTGATATCTGCTCGTCATGCTCAAAGCATACGATACATCTGGACGAGTACATATCATGGCATACATGATAGATCCAATAGCTGACGCATATGGAATCTTACTCATGTGTTGTCTCTCATCTGGTGTTGAATGACACTGTTCCTTCGAGAGATATATGCCATGTGTCATAGGCACAAATCCTTTCTTTGATTCTTGCATGCTAAACCTTTTAAGCACTTTGTCTATGTATGTACTTTGACTTAGGCCGAGAAGCCTTCTCGATCTATCTCTATAGATCTTGATTCCTAATACATAGGTGGCTTCTCCCAAGTCTTTCATCGAAAAGCAATTCCCTAGCCAAATATTTACAGATTGTAAGGCAGGGATATCATTCCAATGCGAAGTATGTCATCGACATACAACACTAGGAAAATGATTATGCTCCCACTGACCTTCTTGTAGACACAAGGTTCATCTACGTTTTTGATAAAACCAAACTCTTTGATTGCATCATCAAAACGAAGATTCCAACTCCGAGAAGCTTGCTTCAATCCATAAATGGATCGTTGTAGCTTGCATATCTTTCCAGCATCCTTTGGATCGACAAAACCCTCGGGCTGTGTCATATACACATCCTCGAGCAGATTTCCATTACCATCCATGTCGGTCTTTTTCTTGAAAATCCATTTGCACCCTATGGGTCGTACCCCTTCAGGTGGATCAACCAAAGTCCATACTTGGTTTGCATACATGGATTCCATCTCAGATTTCATGGCCTCTTGCCATTTCTCAGAATCAGTGCCCATTATAGCTTGTTGATAAGATGACGGCTCGTCCTCATCAATAAGTAGTAAGTCACCTTGTTGAGTCACAAGAAATCCATATCTCTGTGGCTCCCGGTGTTCTCTTACAGACCTACGCTGGGCTTGTGTCTCTTGAGCAGGTACTTGTTCCACAACAGCTTGCGGTGCCTGCTCTGTTTCCATCTCAATCTCAGGTTCAGTGTTTTCTTGTGGTTGAACTTCACTAAGTTCTATTTTTCTCCCACTGGTTTTTCTAGAAATAAATTCTCTTTCAAGAAAGACACAAGTCCGAGCAACAACTACTTTGTTCTCGGTGGGATAATAGAAGTAGTATCCTTTCGTTTCCTTAGGATACCCCACAAATAAACACTTATCAGATTTGGGTCCAAGTTTGTTAGTGGCGTGACGTCTAACGAAAGCCTCACAACCCCAAATCTTCATAAAAGACATACTAGGACGCTTCCCAGTCCATATCTCATATGGTGTCTTTTTCACTGATTTAGATGGAACACGGTTCAGTAAGAAAATCGCTGTTTCTAGAGCGTGTCCCCAAAACGATATCGGAAGATCTGCATGACTCATCATTGATCTAACCATGTCCAACAAGGTTCGATTTCTCCTCTCGGATACACCATTCCATTGTGGAGTATACGGAGGAGTGAGTTGTGGGACTATCCCACACTCTTTTAGATAGTCATGAAACTATTGGCTTAAGTATTCACCTCCTCGATCTGATCGAAGGATTTTGATACTTTTGCCAAGTTGATTTTGTACTTCATTCTTGAAATCTTTGAACTTTTCAAAGGTTTCATGCTTATGCTTCATTAGGTACATATACCATATCTACTGAGGTCATCAGTAAATGTAACGAAGTATTGAAAACCACCTCTAGCCTGTGTACTTATTGGCCCACATACATCACTATGTATTAGTCACAATAAAACATTTGCCCTTTCAACATGTCCCTTGAAAGGGGCTTTAGTCATCTTGCCCATTAAAAAAAAAGACTCGCATGTTTCATATGATTCAAAATCAAATGAATCTAATACTCCATCCTTATGAAGTTTAGATATGCGGTTCTCGTTTATGTGGCCCAAGCGACAATGCCAGAGATAAGTCGGATTACAATCATTATTTTTAATCCTTTTAGTATTTATGTTATAGATAGGCATATCAAGATTTAATAAATAAAGACCATTCACCATTTGTGCACTAGCATAAAACATATCATTTAAATAAATAGAACAACAGTTGTCCTTTATCCTAAATGAAAATCCACACTTGTCTAAACAAAAAATAGAAATAATGTTTTTGGTAATGGATGGCACAAAATAACAGTCTTTTAAAATCAACGATAAACCAGAAGGCAAAGATAAATAATAATCCCCTATAGCTAATGCAGCAACTCTTGCTCCATTTCCAACTCGGAGATCAACTTCGCCTTTCGTCAACAATCTACTCTTTTTGAGGTCATGCACATTTACACAAATGTGAGATCCACATCCAGTATCTAATACTCATGATGAAGAAGTAGATAAATTGACTTCTATAACAAAAATACCTGAAGTTGAAGTCACATTTCCTTTCTTTAGATCCTCCAGATATACTTTGCAGTTTCTTTTCCAATGGCCGGTCTCACCGCAATGGAAACAGTCCCTTTCTTTGCTATCCCTCCCTTTGGCTTCAGTGCATAAGACGTTGGCTTAGATTTAACAAAGACCTTCTTTGCTTTCTTATTGCCTTTAGCTTTGGCATTTCCTTTGCCCTTATTCACAATAAGAACGTTTGTGGCCTTAGTCTTCTTTGTATTTGCTTCATATGTTCTCAACATACCAAGCAATTGTGGTAGAGTCTTTTCCATGTCAGTCATATTATAATTTACTACAAATTGACTGAAGCTCTCAGGCAACGATTGCAAGATTACATCGGTGGCCAACTCTTGGTCCAATGGAAAACCTAGCTTCTCCAGATTCTCAATGTACCCAATCATCTTGAGCACATGAGTTCCAACTATGCTTCCCTCTACCATCCTGCGCTGGAATAACGCTTTAGAGACGTCATACCTCTCTTGTCTAGCTTGCTGTTGGTACAATTGCTTTAAGTGTTCGATCATATCGAACGCCTCCATTTCCTCATGTTGCTTCTGAAGCTCAGAGTTCATGGTGGCAAGCATAAGGTAGCCAACATCAAGTGCGTCATTCTGATGCTTCTTGTAAGCATCCTTATCGCCTCTCGTAGCCGTCAGGGGAGGTTCCTCAACAGGTAAGGGTTCCTCTAGGACATATTGTTTCTTTTCTTGCTTGAGGACTATCCTCAGATTCCTATACCAGTCTAGGAAGTTTGTCCCATTTAATTTGTCCTTCTCAAGGACCGATCGCAGTGATAATGTGCTTGTTGTATTGTTAGTTGCCATGGATATCTACAATATAAATATGCAAAATAAGTTTATGATTTAATCATTTAACATGGTCTTATATTAAATGATACTCCCACTATTTTGTTTAAAAAAATATCAACCCTCAAAACCTTTAGTGGGCCAAGATCCATATTTCACCTAATCTTGAGTTAGCTTTGGCTAATCGCCCAAGACTCGGTTATTTAGGTAGACAACTCTTTGTCAATTACATCACATGTAATTCTTGGATAGTTGGACGAACAACGCTTTGTTCAATTCATCAAATGAATTATTATCCAACCCATGCCTCTAGGTTCCCAATCCTATTGAGATAACCTAGTTAAGTCGTACCCAATTTAAAGTATAACGGATATCACTTTTATCCTTTCGCGCCTTACTAAGATTGCCACGGTGCTTTGCTTTGGCAAACCCACACATGTACAATCGAAGTTATTGACGAGTACTTTTAATTTTGGAAGGCATCTTAAAACTTAATATTTTATAGGGATTTATTGATCTCATGATTAGTTTGATAATTTAAAATATGTCCACTACATATAGGTGCATACGTATCTACATATATGTGTAATACAATTATCAATCTAAAACATAAGATAAATCATGCATCAACATACATAATTAAAACGTGACATGGTTATAACCCCTACTAGCGTTTTTCTCAAGCCAATGAGAAAATCCTAAGAGTCAACCTAAGGTAACTTCACAAGCTCCTTCCTTTGGCTCCTGTTTGTGAATGGCCTCCTCATCCCGGCATCATGCTCCATCTTCATTGATCACCATCAACAAATAAACTATACTATTTACAAGATATAGAATTCCTCGATTCACATTCGAGGGGAACATATGGGAGGGATAACATTTAGAGAAAAATAGAGAAGGCATGACACGCAGGTCGTATTATAAATTACAAACATTCACAAATCCTATCTAATAGGTCAAAGGGCTATAACCATGCACCATGCTCAAACAACACATAAAACATGCTATAACATTTAATTAATTAAATTCTAAACATTTTAAAATTTAATTCTAATTAAAACTGTAAAATAAATTTTATGAAATTTTCGTACGCTCGGGACATCACATGTCACGGAATCTTAGCCCATAAGTCCACGTCCAACCATGAGGGTTTGAAACCCTAACATTTTTGGACGGCGGCCATGAGCCACAATGGTTCGAAAACCCTAGCAAAAAAAACGGCGACGGCCGAGCCCATGCACGGCTGCTAGGGTTCGAAACCCTAGCCGTCATGAGCTAGCCTTCACGAGCCAATGGGTTCTTAACCCTAGTCAAGTTTCGACACTTCCATGCACAATTATTAGCCACAACGGCTAAACCATCTCGAGCCAAGGGTTCGAAAACCCTAGCCCTCATGTGGCTAGCCGTGTGTCATTTGTGATGGTGGTGGCCGAACCCACGTGAGACATGGTTCGATATTAGCCTTCTTGTATCATATACAATAATTCGCCAATTTATATCAAATATAATTATACGATGATTTTCATAAACTCGATTTACTCATATCATATATGATTATACAGTTTTAAAGCATGTTATCCAATTCTAATATGATTAAAATAATTTAACCACATAAATCCGATATGAGCCTTGTACACGACTCTGATACCACTGTAAGTAATCCATCATACATAGCAACGCAGCGGAATAAAAATTTTATGGATTACAAGACACCAGATCTATACATAGGTGTTCATATCGGATAAAGGATCAAAGGTCTCACCCTTGTAGCGTGTTTGAGCAGATTCCACGGAGCAGCACCACGTCCAACGCCTCCTTCGAGTCATTAGCAAAACTTATCAAGTTTTGCCTCAACGGTATCCACACGATCAAATCGGGTGAAGGGATAGTCTAAGAACAAGTTGCTAGACTAGTTCTTAGACCGGAACAAGAAGCACACTCGATTCGCAATCGAATAATCGCCGGAATCCTCACAAGAATCTCTTCGGCTATTAAGAGAAAAACCGAGAGCTCCTTGGAGATTGATGGAGGCGGCCGAATGCTTATGTGTAGGTTGGAATGATTTGAATCATTGTCTAACAATTATTTATATCAAAGTTATTAAAGGGGCTTAATTAAGTTCAAGACTTTCTCAAAGTCTTATGGGCCCAAACCCATGATTTAATTAAAACATTTTAATCACTTAATTAAGACTCTTCTTAATTAATCAATTCATCCAATGAATTTAATTTCCCTTCTCGATTTAATCTTTTGTGCGACCCGATAGGATCTTGTAATGTTGGCAGTGACATAAAATCTCAATTTATGTCGCAAGCAATGAGCGGTATCTAGCAACACATCAATGCTACCCAAATTACAAGAATGTCAATGACTCGACATAACCTAGGAACTTGTGATAATATTTATCATGTAACTTAATCCCTTTGTCCTTCGTGTTTAGATTGAACACGAGTCATGGAATAGTCATACTCGTATATTCAATCTTTATTTCTTGATCCCCAAGTAGAACTAGAATAAACGAATAAGCTCGATATCTCATATCGAATCATTCGAGCATGGCCATGCATTTTAGTTCTCACTTGATCAAGGGCCAAACACATCTCCTGTTATATAGGAGGGACAAATCCTATCTCGATCAGTCAACATCCCTCTACATAATTCGTAGTGTATCCAATAGTCGCCTTTATAGTTTACCCTGTTACGGGTAACGTTTGACAGTATCAAGATACATAACTCCTTATGTTGGGATCTCTGATGATCACAAGTCGTAAGGATTACATACATTATTATCACTATGAGAATTGCTTATGACACTCATATAACTATCCATGTAGCATTCTCATGGTGGGTCTGTCCAGTACATCGTTCTCTAACATGTACCCGTGTGTTGATTTGATATCTCATATAAATGAACAATTCATCAATCAACACATACTAGTCTCTACGTATTATCATTACCCCTATTCATGATAATACTTGACTAGGGACAATATTTAAGAATAATACAATATTATTCTAAGGACATTAACATATATATTAATTCGCATTACACAGTTAAACGAATAATATATAATAATGAATTGCCATTCATAAAATCATAAACATTGTATGTCAAAACAATCATTTAATGACTTGTCTTAGGGCATATCCCAACAGGAATTAGCTTCACTCGCTTCCATCTCTCGTCAAGAAATCAACAAGAATATTTTTATCAGATTCCACAATGACAATATCATAATATTGGCATTCAGCTTGCCATCTTAAAAGTCTAGCCTTATCTGGTTGTGATTCAATTTCAAAAAAGACTTGACACTTGTATTATCTATTTTCAAGATAAATTTCTTTGCCAGTAAAAATAATGGCCATTTTTTCAAAGCCTTTCAAACTGCAAAGAACTCATTCTCGTTGATGTGCCGTCTGATAACTTCGCTGCTGTCAAATAGACCTCTGCAATATCTACATGTCATTTCTCCGTCTGGTGTGGCCTTCATGAGTACTGCAATCCACCAATGATCACTAACATCTGTGTATAATACCAGTTCATCCTCGTCGTTTGGAATTGCAAGCTTTGGTAGTTGCCTGCAAACTTCTTTAAGCTGTTTGACAGCTTGTCTGTGATCTTCATTCCACTCAAACTTAACGTCCTTTTTGAGTAGTGGACTGAACAATTTCCTGTGGTTTGCTAGGTTATTGATGAACATCCCAGCAAAATTAACAACGCTCAGAAAACTCCGAAGTTGCTTCAAATCCTTGAACTCATCCGGATATCCTTGCACTTTTTCAACAATATGATTTTGCAAGATGATTCTTGATTCGTCGATCTCAATTCCAAGGAATTCGATCTGTCTAGTAGCAATAACTGCCTTCTTTTCGGAGAGCACTAGTCCTTCATTGTAACAAACATCTGAAAAATTTCCAAATGTTTAAGATGATCTTTCATGTTTCTTGAGGCTATGAGGATGTTGTCAATATACACAAACATAAAGTTGAAGTAATCTTTGAAAAGATTATCCATCTTCCTTTGGAATATCTGGGAAGAGTTTGCCAGTCCCATTGGCATGACATTCCAGATATAATATCCTTGTGGTGTGGAGAATGTTGTGAACTTCTGCTAGCTTCCTCCATCATAATCTGGTAAAATCCAGACTTACAATCGAACTTAGAAAACACTTTGGCATTTTTGATGCTATTAACCAAATGTTCTCTGCTTGGGATAAAATATTCGTCGAAATCCAAGATGTCGTAGATTCCTTTGTAGTTGATTACTAATCTTGGCTTTCCTCTTTTGATTTCTCCATGATTTCGAACAAGGAATCCTGGATTGCTATATGGAAAAACACCTGCTGAGATTAACTTAAGGTCCAGATGTTCCTTAAGTATTATCTGCATATCCATCCGATCTTCCACATTAATGGGGATTGGTCCGAATCTGACGAACTCATTTTCTTTTCCAGTTTTTACCTTCAAAGTAGCTATGAGATCATTTTTATTCCACCAGGCCAGTGGATCCTCATTGTAGTTCCTATGAATTTTTCTTTTCACATCCTCTAGGGTAATTTGATCTTCGAGGGTAGCTTCAAGTTGTGAAACTATATATTTTAATGCCTTTTTTAGTAGCAACAGGGTTTCTGGAGTAATTTCTTCCTCATCATGTTCTCTAAACGACATAATATTAACCCAGTCAAAAGTTTGAGAATCATTTTCACTAGGACATTGTTGTCTGAACTGAAGGACTGCTTCTCCAAATTTCCGCGGATCCTTCATCTTTGGGTGTGGGAGTTTTCCTTCATCACTATGCTTGCTATGAAAACTAATGGGGAATTTTCTGTGAAACACCTTCCTTAGTATCTGCACAATAATCTTATGATCACAAAGGGTTGTGAAAATAAGTGCATTGTCTCGTTCTCCTCGTCGGACTGCAATCATTTTTCAGTCTCCATCAAAGGTCTTCGGACCTCCTCCGCTTTCCTTTTTTGGTGTAAATGAGTTCTGTTCCGTAGGATGGCGGTAACCATCCTCCGTTCCTTCTCCCTGTAGGACTTGGTCTTGACTACAACTCCTTGACTCGGGTTTGAACATTTTGAAGGTTCTAAGAATTTCCTCCTGATGTTTCATCAGAATCTCCACCTGACTCTGAATCTGATGGATATGTGCAGGGACATGGTATTGAAGGTTGCCATAACGCTGCATTTTCTTCTGAATCTCTCTAAGATCTTGAGATATCTTAGAAGAATCTGACTCGATTTCTCGAAAGGTTGGTAATCGCTATTATTTTAATTAGTATTTTCTAGTGTAGCGATTGCGTACCGCAAGTGCACGGTGTCAAGTTTTAGTATAATGATATTAGAAGTACGAGTGTCGAACCCACGAGGACTAAGAAATAAGTATCAAACTCCACTAGTTTAACTATATTTAGCCTATGAATATTAGTGATGATTAATTAACTAAATTGACTAATTAACTCGATAATCAACCCAACAAGTAAGAACGAATAAGATTAGAATCAATAAAAATAATTATCAAGACTTTCGGTTCACCCATGCAATCCCCCACAATTCACTTATAGTTAAGAATTAAATTCAAACGTTCTAAGGTGACGATTTTTCCTAATACACTTATTATTCATTAGTCTGGTTACAACAAGTCTAATACTAAGATGCAACAAGGCAATGATCATGCACTTATTTAACACTCAATATTGTATCTCGATTTATGAAAACTTCTAGCATTCGATTTTGGTAAATCTATTGCTATCACACATGTATTTGACTTTATCTTTCGATCTTAGTCTGAAATCCAAGGTTTAATTTACTATATTGTATTACAATCTCCTATGGTCAATTCAATCGCAATAAATAATAATCAAGGACGATTAATCCATTGAAAGCATGAACAACAATAAATTAAACTCAAAGAATTGTAAGAATCAATCAAAACTTAATTAAAATTGTGGGTTCAAAACATGGGATCCCTTAAGTCTTGACAACAACCTAGCCAACAACCTCCATCAAATAACAACGCATTAAATTGTTTTTCAATATTCTAAACATCAAAATCTAATGAAAATATAGAAGCAGAGTTAGAAATACGGAAATAACGAGAGGCGTTGACTCCTTGCTTTGCTCCATCATCCCGTCTCTTCCGATACGTCTCCTTTTCAATGGTTTTGTGGTGTATAGATGATGGTAGAGGATAGAGAGGGTGTGTAGGCTTTGTTGTAGGGTTTAATTATGAGCCAAAAGTCCCTTATTTTCGTCCAAGACCAACTTCATATAGTGGTGGAGGAGTTTTAGTATTTTAGGACACAAAATATCCAACAAGGACAAAATCTCGAACTTTCGGGTCTGGCGATCGATCGGTAAAAACTGCCGATCGATCCGCAAATATTTCTGATTTTATTTTTCAAATTTCTCAAAGCGTCGATCGATCAGTAGGAAATGGTGATCGATCGTGAGAATCTTCTGGTCCGTGACGATCGATCGATAAAGACTGCCGATCGATCGCGAATTCTAAAATTTCACAAATTTGCGATTTCGTCCCTCCATTTCCGTATTTGCTCGGTTTGGTCCTTTTTCATCATTTATAGCTTATTTCCTCCACTTTTATGCATTTGAACCTGGATTCCTGAAATATACAAATATATACCAAAAACGTAATATTTTCCAGGAATCACTATAAAAACACCCATAATCTTATATCAAATTAAGTGTAAAAATCACACTTATCAGTTGGTTCTCCCATCCTAATCATCTGGTCCAGACCATGTTGGATCATTGCAGGCTGTAACCACATCTTCATGTTCAGGATGATCGTCTTCTTGAAGTTCTGCTAACTCGAACTGTAGTTTGAGGTTCACTTGATGGAGCCTCTTTGCCATCCTTTCGAGTTTTCTTTACTGGTTTATGTCGGGTGTGCATAATCTTGTTCCTCCACTTATGGTTGAAGCGTTGAGCTTCTGTCATATGCTTCTGATTTAGTGCTTCCAATTTTTGGAAGTACCACCTATATGAATTATACTTCGAACATTCGTTCGGTTCCATATTATCTTGAATTGTCTCCTCCGTATATGTTATAAATTAATATTCAAGATATTATTATAGTATTTTCAGAATAAACATAGACTCTGATACCTGCCAATGATCGCAAAAACGGGGACTTGTAAAAAGAAGAAGTTAAATGCCACTTTTTATAATCATAAGGATATATAAAAGATAATTAAATATTTATAGAGACTTCTTTATGAATAAAACAAAAGCTTAGGGGGTAGAATGCAACTTACCAAACCCTTGAAGGGTAAAAGAGTCAAAATAAAGCACCAAATTGATTTAAAATTTTGAAATTGGACCTATTTGATTAAAAGTTTATCAAACTTGGATTTTTCTGCACTATTGTTTTCTTCTCAAGACTTAAGTAGATTACGTTCCCAAAAGAGTACTTCCTTGTAATTTCCCCTTTTTATTGTTGGCATGAGAAATCCATAAATATTCACCATAAGGGGTGGGCCAAAATGGGCTATTAGCCGAGCTTGCCCCCTTATGTTTCACCCCTGCTAAGAATGAAGCTTGCTCTTCAGAATGACCTAGTTAGTTATCTTCTTCTTCATAATACCCTTTGGGCTCATAGAAAAGGATGGAAGGAATGGTTAATAATTTGGTTTGTTGTGATGTGAACTATTTGGTTGGAAATGAATTAAAGAACTTTCAGAGAGACAAAGAAAAAAGAAGATAATTTGTTGGATTTGACCCAATACAAAAAACTTGACTGAAAGTAGAAGCAGAAAGAACTTTCCTTATTCGTGCTAGAATTTGATTAGAGATGCAGTTGTTTATCTATTAGCTTTATAGTTTGGCGGATAGTCTATTTTATTTCTTTTGTAACTTTTCGTTTACTTCTTGTACTCTATTTATATGAGTACTTCTTGTATTCTATTCATATATAATAATTATTTTTCTGATAAAAAAAAGAAGCCAATTGACTCACACATGTGCATTGGATTGTGATCACTTTTTATTTTAAATAGCTATTTTCAGTGTAGCGATTCTATACCGCAAGCGTACAATGTCAAGTTTTAGTATAGATTATAAAAAGTACGGATTGTCGAACCCAGAGGATTAGAAAATAAGTACCACGTTTGATTAGATTAACTATATTTAACCTACGATTATGGAATGATTAACAAATTAAATTGACTCAAACACAAAAATCAACCTAAATAACAGCGATTGATTATTGAAGAAATATGATCAAATAATTATCAAGACGCCGGTTCACCCATGTAATCCCGCAAAAGTTGTCTATTAATTAAGATTCAAAATTCTATGCTCTAAGGTGACGAGTTTTCCTATTTCATTCGTTATACCTTGGTCCGGCGATAAAAAGTTTAGCATTAATCTACAATAAACCACTCTCGTGTCCTTATTAAACGATTAATACCGAAAAAAGCTTTGTGAAAACTACTAGCCTTCGATTTTGGTAAATATATTGATATCACACGTGTGCTAGATTTTACTTGGTCCATCTCACCCTAAAACCCACGGCCTAATTTACTACTGTTGGGATACCTAAGACATGTCATTGGATGATTGTTTTGACATACAATGTTTATGATTTTATGAATGGCAATTCATTATTATATATTATTCGTTTAACTGTGCAATGTGAATTAATATATATGTTAATGTCTTTAGAATAATATTGTATTATTCTTAAACATTGTCCCTAGTCAAGTATTATCATGAATCGGGATAATGATAATACATACAGACTAGTATGTGTTGATTGATGAATAGTTCATTGATATGAGATATCAAATCAACACATGGGTACATGTTAGAGAACGATGTACTGGACAGACCCACCATGAGAATGCTACATGGATAGTTATATGATTGTCATAAGCAATTCTCATAGTGATAATAATGTATGTAATCCTTACGACTTGTGATCGTCAGAGATCCCAACATAAGGAGTTATGTATCTTGATATTGTCAAACGTTACCCGTAACATGGTAAACTATAAAGGCGACTATTGGATACACTACGAATTATGTAGAGGGATATTGATTGATCAAGATAGGATTTGTCCCTCCTATATAACAGGAGAAGTGTTTGGGCCCTTGATCAAGTAAGACTAAAATGCATGGCCATGCTCGAATGAGTCGATATGAGATATCGAGCTTATTCGTTTATTCTAGTTCTACTTGGGGATCAAGAAATATAGATTGAATATACGAGTATGACTATTCCATGACTCGTGTTCAATCTAAACACAAAGGACAAAGGGATTAAGTTACATGGTTAATATTATCACAAGTTCTTAGGTTATGTCGAGTCAAAGCCATTCTTGTAATTTGGGTAGCCTTGATGTGTTGCTAGATACCGCTCATTGCTTGTGACGTAATTAAGAGGAGTCTTAATTAAATGATTATAAGGATTTAATTAAATCATGGGTTTGGGCCCATGAGACTTTAAGAAAGTCTTGAACCTTAATTAAAGTCTTATAATATAAATATAAGGTTTTGATTAATGGTTAATCATACTTTTCATAACATAACCTAGCTACCAAAGTGAAGCTCACGGCCGCCTCTTTACTTGGCTCTCTCGGTTTTCTTCATAGCCGAAAGGGTTTGTGATTCCGGCCATCATTCTTGATTGTGAATCGAGTGAGTTTTTGTTCCGGTTTAAGAAATAGTCTAGCAACTTGTTCTTAAACTATCCCTTGTTCGATTTGATCGTGTGGATACCGTTGAGGCAAGACCTTGGAGGTGTTGCTCGTGACTTGGAGTTCGTTGGACGTGGTGCTTCGTGGATTCTGCTCAAACACGCTACAAGGGTGAGACTTTTGTAATTCCTTTATCCGATATGATAACCTTTGTATAGATCCGGTGTCTAGTAATCCAATATTTTAAATTCCACTGCGTACCATGCTTGTTGGATTACTTACAGTGGTATCAGAGCCGTGTACAAGGCTCATATCGGATTTATGTGATTAAATTGTTTTAATCATATTAGAATTGTATTGCATGCTATAATAACTGTATATAATCATATACGATATAAGTCAATTGAATTTGTGAAATTATCATAAAATTATATTTGATATAATTGACAGTTTATTTTATACGATACATGAACCCATAACAAAGATGTTTTCGACCACCACCATCACAAATGACACACGGCTACTGCCACATGAGGGCTAGGGTTTTCAAACCCTTGGCTCGAGATGGTTTAGCCGTTGTGGCTAATAATTGTGCATGGAAGTGTCGAGAAGTGGCTAGTGTTTTGAACTCTTAGGCTCGAAAATATTGATGGCTCGATCATGGTTCTCGCATGCATGGAGAAGGCGGCTACACCACGTGAGAGCTAGGGTTTTTCGAACCCTTGGTTGAGCCACCACCGTGCATGGCCTGACCGTGACTCGTGGCTAATCAAATTCCGGCGTTTAGGTCGAATTGGCTCGGTGGAATCACAAGATGGTGCGAGGCGGCTAGGGTTTGGAACCCTAGCGGCGCCGCACCCAAGCCAATGGCTCGGGCCAAGTCGTGGACTAGGGTTTCGAACCCTAGGCCCATGATCGGTCCAGCCGTGATGCTTGTTGGTTCGAACCATGGTGGTTCGTGATTTAGTCGCTTTAGTTCGTGGCATGTGATGTCTCGAGCGTACGATAATTTTTCAAAATTTTATTTTACAGTTTTAATTAGAATTAAATTTTAAAATGTTTAGAATTTAATTAATTAAATGATATAGCATGTTTTATGTGTTGTTTGAGCATGGTGCATGGTTATAGCCCTTTGACCTATTAGATAGGATTTGTGAATGTTTGTAATTTATAATACGACCTACGTGTCGTGCCTTCTCTATTTTATTCTAAATGTTATCCCTCCCCTATGTTCCCCTCGAATGTGAATCGAGGAATTCTCTATATTTGTAAATGTTATATAGTATAGTTTATTTTATTGATGGTGATCAATTAAGATGGAGCATGGTGCCGGGATGAGGAGGCCATTCACAATTTGGAGCCAAAGGAAGGTGCTTGTGAAGTTACCTTAGGTTGACTCTTAGGATTTTCTCATTGGCTTGAGAAAATCGCTAGTAGGGTCTATAACCATGTCACGTTTAATTATGTATGTTGATGCATGATTTATCTTATGTTTTAGATTGATAATTGTATTACACATATATGTAGATATGTATATGCCTATATGTAGTGGACATATTTTAAATTATCAAACTAATCATGAGATCAATAAATCCCTCTAAAATATTAAGTTTTAGATGCCTTCCAAAATTAAAAGTACTCGTCAATAACTTCGATTGTACATGTGTGGGTTTGCCAAAGCAAAGCACCGTGGCAATCTTGGTAAGGCGCGAAAGGATAATTGTGATATCCGTTATATTTTAAATTGGGTACGACTTAACTAGGTTATCTCAATAGGATTGGGAACCTAGAGGCATGGGTTGGATAATAATTCATTTGATGAATTGAACAAAGCGTTGTTCATCCAACTATCCAAGAATTACATGTGATGTAATTGACAAAGAGTTGTCTACCTAAATAACCGAGTCTTGGGCGATTAGCCAAAGCTAACTCAAGATTAGGCGAAATAGGATCTTGGCCCACTATAGGTTTCGAGGGTTGATATTTTTTTAAAAAATAGTGGGAGTATCATTTAATATAAGACCATGTTAAATGATTAAATCATAAACTAATTTTGCATATTTATATTGTAGATATCCATGGCAACTAACAATACAACAAACACATTATCACTGCGATCGGTCCTTGAGAAGGACAAATTAAATGGGACAAACTTCCTAGACTGGTATATGAATATGAGGATAGTCCTCAAGCAAGAAAAGAAGCAATATGCCCTAGAGGAACCCTTACCTGCTGAGGAACCTCCCCTGACGGCTACTAGAGCCGATAAAGATGCTTACAAGAAGCATCAAAGTGACTCACTTGATGTTGGGTGCCTTATGCTTGCCACATGAACTCTGAGATTCAGAAGCAACATGAGGAAATGGAGGCGTTCGATATGATCGAGCACCTTAAGCAACTGTACCAACAACAAGCAAGACAAGAGAGGTATGACGTCTCTAAAGCGTTGTTCCAGTGTAGAATGGTAGAAGGAAGTCTAGTTGGAGCTCATGTACTCAAGATGATTGGGTATATTGAGAATCTGGAGAAGCTGGGTTTTCCTTTGGACCAAGAGTTGGCCACTGACGTGATCTTGCAATCGTTGCCTGAAAGCTTCAGTCAATTTGTCTTGAATTACAATATGATTGAAATTGAAAAGACTCTACCACAGTTACTTGGCATGCTTAGAACTTTTGAAGCAAATAGCAGGTCTAAGCCTACAAATGTTCTTATTGTGAATAAGAGCAAATGAAAGACTAAAGCTAAGAGCTTCAAGAAGAACAAGAAGGTCTTTGTTAAATCTAAGCCAAAAGCTTCTGCACTTAAGCCAAAGGGAGGGATAGCAAAGGAAGGGAACTGTTTCCATTGCGGTGAGACCGGTCATTGGAAAAGAAACTGCAAAGTATATCTTGAGGATCTCAAGAAAGGAAGTGTGACTTCCACTTCAGGTATTTTTGTTATAGAAGTCAATTTATCTACTTCTTCATCATGGGTATTAGATACTGGATGTGGATCTCACATTTGTGTAAATGTGCAGGACCTCAAAAAGAGTAGATTGTTGGCAAAAGGCGAAGTTGATCTCCGAGTTGGAAATGGAGCAAGAGTTGCTGCATTAGCTATCGGAGATTATCATTTATCTTTGCCTTCTGGTTTATCGTTGATTTTAAAAGACTGTTATTTTGTGCCTTCTATTACGAAAAACATTATTTCTATTTCTTGTTTGGACAATTATGTATTTTCATTTATGATAAATGACAACTGTTGTTCAATTTATTTAAATGATATGTTTTATGCTGGTGCACAAATGGTGAATGGTCTTTATTTATTAAATCTTGATATGCCTGTCTATAACATAAATACTAAAAGGATTAAAAATAATTATTGTAATCCGACTTATCTCTGGCATTGTCGCTTGGGCCACATAAACGAGAACCGCATATCTAAACTTCATAAGGATGGAGTATTAGATTCATTTGATTCTGAATCATATGAAACATGCGAATCTTGTTTAATGGGCAAGATGACTAAAGCCCCTTTCAAGGAATATGTTGAAAGGGCAAATGTGTTATTGAGACTAATACATAGTGATGTATGTGGACCAATAAGTACACAAGCCAGAGGTGGTTTTCAATACTTCTTTACATTTACTGATGACCTCAGTAGATATAGGTATGTGTACCTAATGAAGATAAGCATGAAACCTTTGAAAAGTTCAAAGATTTCAAGAATGAAGTACAAAACCAACTTGGCAAAAGTATCAAAATCCTTCGATCAGATCGAGGAGGTGAATACTTAAGCCAAGAGTTTCATGACTATCTAAAGGAGTGTGGGATAGTCCCACAACTCACTCCTCCGTATACTCCACAATGGAATGGTGTATCCGAGAGGAGAAATCAAACCTTGTTGGACATGGTTAGATCAATGATGAGTCATGCAGATCTTCCGATATCCTTTTGGGGACATGCATTAGAAACAACAATATTCATACTGAACCGTGTTCCATCTAAATCAGTGGAAAAGACACCATATGAGATATGGACTGGGAAGCGTCATAGTATGTCTTTTATGAAGATTTGGGGTTGTGAGGCTTTCGTGAGACGTCAGGTCTCTAACAAACTTGGACCCAAATCTGATATGTGTTTATTTGTGGGGTATCCTAAGGAAACTAAAGGATACTATTTCTTTTATCCCACCGAGAACAAAGTAGTTGTTGCTCGGACTGGTGTCTTTCTTGAAAGAGAATTTATTTCTAGAAAAACCAGTGGGAGACAAATAAAACTTAGTGAAGTTCAACCACAAGAAAACATTGAACATGATATTGAGATGGAAACAGAGTAGACACCACAAGTTGTTGTGGATAAAGTGCCTGATCAAGAGACACAAGCCCAGCGTAAGTCTGTAAGAGAACACCGGGAGCCACAGAGATATGGATTTCTTGTGACTCAACAAGGTGACTTACTACTTATTGATGAGGATGAGCCGTCATCTTATCAACAAGCTATAATGGGCACTGATTCTGAGAAATGGCAAGAGGCCATGAAATCTGAGATGTAATCCATGTATGCAAACCAAGTATGGACTTTGGTTGATCCACCTGAAGGGGTACGACCCATAGGGTGCAAATGGATTTTCAAGAAAAAGACCGATATGGATGGTAATTTACAAACCTATACAGGTCGACTGGTTGCAAAATGATTCAAACAAATTCATGGTATTGACTATGATGAAACCTTTTCACCAGTGGCCATGGTTAAATCCATAAGGATCTTACTTGCAATAGCTGCATTTCATGATTATGAAATCTGGCAGATGGATGTCAAAACAGCTTTCCTTAATGGAAATCTGCTTGAGGATGTGTACATGACACAGCCCGAGGGTTTTGTCGATCAAAAGGATGCTGGAAAGATATGCAAGCTACAACGATCCATTTATGGATTGAAGCAAGCTTCTCGGAGTTGGAATCTTGGTTTTGATGATGCAGTCAAAGAGTTTGGTTTCATCAAAAACGTAGATGAACATTGTGTATACAAGAAGGTCAGTGTGAGCATAATTATCTTCCTAATATTGTATGTAGATGACATACTTCTCATTGGGAATGATATCCCTGCCTTACAATCTGTAAAGATTTGGCTAGGGAATTGCTTTTCTATGAAAGACTTGGGTGAAGCCACCTATGTATTAGGAATCAAGATCTATAGAGATAGATCAAGAAGATTACTTGGCCTAAGTCAAAGTACATACATAGACAAAGTGCTTAAAAGGTTTAGCATGCAAGAATCAAAGAAAGGATTCGTGCCTATGACACATGGTATATATCTCTCGAAGGAACAGTGTCCTTCAACACCAGATGAGAGACAACGCATGAGTAAGATCCCATATGCGTCAGCTATTGGATCTATCATGTATGCCATGATATGTACTCGTCCCGATGTATCGTATGCTTTGAGCATGACGAGCAGATATCAAGTTGATCCAGGTGAAGGTCACTGGATTGCTGTCAAGAATATCCTGAAGTACTTGAGAAGAACTAAGGATACATTCTTGATTTATGGAGGTGAGGAAGAGCTCAATGTAATGGGTTACACTGATGCAAGCTTCCAAACCGACAAAGATGATTATCGTTCGCAATCTGGATATGTGTATTGCCTAAATGGAGGTGCTGTGAGCTGGAAGAGTTCAAAGCAAGAGACAGTAGCCGATTCTACAACGAAAGCTGAGTATATTGCTGCCTCGGATGCAGCAAAGGAAGCTGTTTGGATCAGGAAGTTCATTTCTGAACTTGGAGTGGTGCCTAGCATTAAAGATCCGATAGAACTCTATTGTGACAACAATGGAGCGATCGCATTGGCTAAGGAACCTAGATCTCACCAAAGATCCAAGCACATACTTCGGCGCTTTCATTTCATTCGAGAAATCGTTGAAAGGGGAGATGTTAAAATATGCAAAGTACCAACAGATGATAACGTATCTGACCCATTGACGAAGCCACTGTCACAGCAGATGCATGATCGTCATACTAGATCTCTAGGCATTAGATATATGTCTGAGTGGTCTTAGTGCAAGTGGGAGATTTGTTGGGATATGCCCTAAGACATGTCATTGGATGATTGTTTTGACATACAATGTTTATGATTTTATGAATGTCAATTCATTATTATATATTTTTCGTTTAACTGTGCAATGTGAATTAATATATATGTTAATGTCCTTAGAATAATATTGTATTATTCTTAAACATTGTCCCTAGTCAAGTATTATCATGAATCGGGATAATGATAATACATACAGACTAGTATGTGTTGATTGATGAATAGTTCATTGATATGAGATATCAAATCAACACATGGGTACATGTTAGAGAACGATGTACTGGACAGACCCACCATGAGAATGCTACATGGATAGTTATATGATTGTCATAAGCAATTCTCATAGTGATAATAATGTATGTAATCCTTACGACTTATGATCATCAGAGATCCCAACATAAGGAGTTATGTATCTTGATATTGTCAAACGTTACCCGTAACAGGGTAAACTATAAAGGCGACTATTGGATACACTACGAATTATGTAGATGGATGTTGATTGATCGAAATAGGATTTGTCCCTCCTATATAACAGGAGAAGTGTTTGGGCCCTTGATCAAGTAAGACTAAAATGCATGGCCATGCTCGAATGAGTCGATATGAGATATCGAGCTTATTCGTTTATTCTAGTTCTACTTGGGGGTCAAGAAATAGAGATTGAATATACGAGTATGACTATTCCATGACTCATGTTCAATCTAAACACAAAGGGCAAAGAGATTAAGTTACATGGTTAATATTATCACAAGTTCTTAGGTTATGTCGAGTCAAAGACATTCTTGTAATTTGGGTAGCCTTGATGTGTTGCTAGATATCGCTCATTGCTTGTGACGTAAAATGAGATTTTATGTCACTACCAACATTACAAGATCCTATCGGGTCGCACAAAAGATTAAATCAATAAGGGAAATTAAATTCATGGGATGAATTAAATAATTAAGAGGAGTCTTAATTAAATGATTATAAGGATTTAATTAAATCATGGGTTTGGGCCCATGAGACTTTAAGAAAGTCTTGAACCTTAATTAAAGTCTTATAATATAAATATAAGGTTTTGATTAATGGTTAATCATACTTTTCATAACATAACCTAGCTACCAAAGTGAACCTCACGGCCGCCTCTTTACTTGGCTCTCTCGGTTTTCTTCATAGCCGAAGGGGTTTTGTGATTCCGGCCATCATTCTTGATTGTGAATCGAGTGAGTTTTGGTTCCGGTTTAAGAACTAGTCTAACAACTTGTTCTTAAACTATCCCTTGTTCGATTTGATCTTGTGGATACCGTTGAGGCAAGACCTTGGAGGTGTTGCTCGTGACTCGGAGTTCGTTGGACGTGGTGCTTCGTGGATTCTGCTCAAACACGCTATAAGGGTGAGACTTTTGTAATTCCTTTATCCGATATGATAACCTTTGTATAGATCCGGTGTCTAGTAATCCAATATTTTAAATTCCGCTGCGTACCATGCTTGTTGGATTACTTACAACTACGTCGTATCATAATCTCCTATGGTCAATTCAATCACGATTACCAAAATCATGCAAAAGGTATCTAATTTTTTACAAGCTTTAAAAACATAAATTATGCACAAAGATCATGGAAATCGAATCAAAATCTTTAATTAACTCAAGGGTTCAAACATGGGATCCCTTATGTCTTGATAAACAAAATTAGCCAACAACCATATTCAAATTATAATGCAAAAATATGTCTTTAAACGAATTCAACATCAAAATTTGAAAAGCAAAATAACTAAGTTCAGAAATACTAAGATAACGATGATGTCACTCCATGCGTCGCTCCGTTCTTCCGTTCCTTGCGTTGCTCTTGCTCTTCAATGAATTGTGGTATCTTTTGTTGTGGATGGAGGAAGAAGAGGCTGCCCTTAGGTATCAGAAGAAGTGTCAAAAGTCCCCTAATTTTCGTGCCTAGGTCTGATAAATAAGGAAAATCCGAGTAGGGAGGAGTCCACCTTGAACCAAACATGGAAAGTCTTTTTTTTCATAAAACACTTCTCGATGATCGATCTTCATTCCTTCAACATTTTTAGCTTGTTTCCTTCACTTTTATTCCCTTGGACCTAGATTCCCGAAATACACAAATATAAACCAGAAAGCGTAAAATCATCCAGGAATCAACACGAAAATCAATACAAAAAACAGCAAAATAAGTGTAAAATTCACACTTATCAACTCCCCAAACTTAGACTTGATCGTCCTCGAGCAAGCACAGAGATCAAAATGTAGAGTTTATCATCAATACTTTAAAAGAATTAACTTAACAACTCAAATATAACAGCTCAGAAATCCCACAAACACTTCAACAAGAGTCAATCCAAAAATCAACAAGAAGAGTGTTTTCTCCTATGCCAAGCAATACATCGCAAAATCGGAACGTGCGTGTGTGCTATTTTCGATCTTGAGTTTCATACATATCTTTAAGATCAAATTCTGCGAGTAAACTCAAAGTCAAGATTACTATCATAAGCCTACTTTTCAAGCACTTCTCCACTAATGTAATTATTCCCTAGACTTGGATCAGAAGGTCTTTTTAAGCTTATAATGTCAGGCCTTTGGTGTTTGGCTTCAAAGAAAAGATAGGATAGCCCAAAGAAGAGAGTATAAGCATGTAATGTTCAAATTTTTAACACAAAATTGAGCTTCTCTTCTTTTTCTTTTTCGCCTAGGCCACTTTGGGTCTTATTTAGTCAATTTTTTTTTCACAAGGCTTTATCTATTCTTTTCTTTTCTCATTCATCACTTTTTCAACAATAAGCTCACCCAAATGTAGCAATTCATGTGCATCTAATGAGAATCATTATACTCTCTTTAGGTTAAGATAAGTTTATTCAATTTAGGCTCAAATATGTGGGTATAATGAGTTTGCCAAAGAATGTTGAATGGGGGCTAATTTACATTCTTATTCATTTATGCTCAAAGGGGACACTAGTGGTAAATATAGACAAGGTAGGCTCGAAAGGCTCAAAAGTTCCAAGGATCGCCTAAATCATATCCAAGTCAAGTTCATAATTATAAAATTTCGCCTCAAAGTACCCTCAAATATGTTCTATAGTGCTCTAAGATGCTCAAGACAAGTCATAGTTAACAGAATTTTTCACTTTTCTATATATATATTCCACTCAATAATGACTCAAAAGTGCATCAAAATGTTCCTCAATTTTGACCTATTAACTCAACCCAAGATATTCACTAACAAGTAAAATTTTTTCAAAACTCTAATTGAGATGGAGAGTATTTTCATCATGTAGTACAGTTTGCAAGTTTAATTCATGTAAGTCTTAACGAAGAACTCATTTTTCACAAACAACTAATTTTTAAGATGCTCAAGAACGACTTAGTACCACAAGATAAAATAGCATGCAAGAAAAGCATTAGCAAGAGAAACAATAGTAATCAGTAAACAATAAGTGCAGTAGCAAAACACATACCTCGACGACGATCGTCAGTGATCGTCGCCCTCATCGTCCTGCTCCGGTGGTGGTTCTGGGTAGTATGGTTCCTCCTGCTGATATGGCTGGAGTATGGGTGTAAACGAATTGAACATGATCACGAACTTTTCGAGCCGGCTCGATAAATATTTGATTCGAATTCTAAATTCTCGACTTCGAGCCGAACTCGAACATGTTCGAACTTTTTTTCGAGCCGAACTCGAGCCCAAATTACTTTGTTCGATAGTTCGCGAGCCGCTCGCGAACTTTAATATTTTATTAATATAATATAATTATATATTAGATAAATATATTTCAAACCTTTCAGAAATTTATTTTCGAGCAATAAATCGGATAGTTCGCGAACATGTTCGAACCTTTTCGAGCCGAACTTGAACTCGAACTCTGATTCGAGCCGAACTCGAGCCAAATTTTTGAAAATATTCGAACTTCGAATCGAACTCGAGCTCGAATATAACTATTTCGAGCCGAATTCGAACCTTAAATTTTTCTGCATATTCGGCTCGATTCGGTTCGTTTACACCCCTAGGCTGGAGAGGTGGGAATGTCGGCTGTGGTGGGAATGGGATGGTAGGGAAACCCTGTGCCAATGCAGAGTTCCATGCAGCTTGATATTGCATGAACTCCATGTGGTGCTGATGCATTTGCTGGTGGTCCCATCGGATTTTCTTTTGTTCATGCCGTATATCTTGTAGTTCACGGTGGAGGGATTCCATAGTGATTGATGTAGGCACTGTGGCAGCAGATGATGATGGTTCATGAAGATGGTTGTTGTCAGGTAGTGGTTGTGCCCTCCATCTGACTGTGGCTGGTGCAAGGTGATCAACCACGATGGATGCCTTTGGTGGAATTGCCTCTTCTGCGGGGTCCAGACAACCTCCGCATAATTGCACAATGATGTGATAGTGGAGGGGCAAGGCATGCCAGAAGTGGGAGGTCCACGAGTATAGTGCCGGATGGATGCCTCAATAATACGTCCGAGATCTACATTGAGTCCGGTAACAATGGCATAAACAAGCTTGGCTCGGTCCTTTGAGACTTCAGTTGTGTGAGTCGATGGCATGACTCGAGCTACAATAAATGAGAACCAAGCCTTAGCCTCCTCCTTCAGATCTGAAATCAACACCAGCTGTGGTTTTCCATCGGCGACCAGTCGCCATTGAGTTCCCTCAACACAAATTGTAGACAGAATAGCAACGTAATCAATGTGCGTCCGGCAATACATGGTATAGACATCCTCCGGAATGTTGGGCATGTTGTATAACGCATTGATAGCCGTGGAATAAAAAAGAACTGGCTGCTTTCGTACAATGACAATGCTAGCTTTCATGTGGTTCTACGTCCGGAGATTGCAGTAGAACTCCCTGACTAGAGAAACCACCACATCGCGTGGTTGGTGGACAAAAGTATACCATTCTCTCTGTAGTGCCTCTTGGATCACAGCACAACCGATTTTACTTGTGTTCATTCCCTGTTCCCGGATAAGATTTTTCTTCCGGTACACCTCAAAATACTTTGCAGCTTCCTTGTTGATAAACTTGTGGGAGTCAAAGTCCTTGGGAGGGGAAACTACCTGCTTTTGTTTTCGTTTTGGTGCCATTCCTAGTCAAAGTAACCAACAACACTCCCAACTAACACAATATTCAATTCAAGCACAAATTCTAAAACCAACGATCCAAGTCGGAATACTAATCCAAATCACACAACATCCAATGAGAAGCTCTTCAATTTCCCCCAAACTTATCAAGACCAACAATCCCAATTTCACCAATTCACAATTCATAACCTTATTTTTTTTTCACATCCCAACACTAATTGACAAACAATTCATAACACATGTATAACAAAGCTAAAATACATCAAAAATTTCGAAAATTTGAGACTTGGTAGTTTTTAGCTTTCCATGGCTTCCACTTGGAGTGCAGGGTGCTCAAAACTTCTTCTCCCTTTGATAATTCATGTGAAAAATTGAAGTTTGATGTTAGAATTGAGGATTATTTTCGAAAATTTGAAGAAGATGGGAGGATTTGTGATGGAACGGTGAATAGTTGAAGAAAATTGGGGAATTTGGGGGAAGGTTTTGATTTTGTTGTGTGTGTAGTGTGTGTAAAGTGTTGAATCTGATATTAAAAAAACAAAATTTTTTTCCTCGCGATCGATCGTGGATGTTTACCGACCGATCGAGAGACTTTTCTGGAATGGCGCGATCGATCTCGGTGCAATGCCGATCGATCGCGGCCTAAATTTTTTTTCTTTTCCGGACACCACGATCGATCGCGATGGTATGGCGATCAATCGCCAAAACACATTGCCCGAATCAATTTTTTTTTAAATCAACACTTTTTTTCCCGGGATTCGTTCTTCTCTACCCACTCAGCAAAATTGACACACAGAGTCAATCCTTGGAACAAAATTGCAAATAAAACAGAAATTAGCTAAAAATTAAAACGAAGTAAAAGGGAGAAAATGGTGTTCTTAATTTATATTCCCAAGCTGGACTTATTACCAAATCGCTTTAAGAGTCAAAATGGACAATAGTAGGCGGACTGAAATCATGATCATGATAGTGCTTCAGCCGCTGTCCATTGAGTGTGAAGGTACCTTTTGTTGGATCATTGATCTCGATCGCTCCGGTTGGAAATACTCTTGTGATAGTGAATGGTCCCTGCCAGACTTCAATTTACCTGGAAAGAGTATCAATATGGAGTTAAAAAGTAAGACCAAATCTTCTTCTTTGAAACCACGCTGGCTGAGCTTAGCATCATGCCACTTTTTTGTTTTGTCTATCTTGACATTCTCATAAGCTTGGTTTCTAAACTCATCCATTTCATTTAAGTGTAGAAGACGTTTATCACCTGCAGCAGTTAAACCAAAATTCAGATTCTTTGTTGCCCAATATGCCTTGTGTTCTAGTTCGACATGAAGATGACACGCTTTTCCAAAAACTAACCTATACGGTGTTGTACCAATAGGTGTTTTAAATGCAGTCCTATATGCCCATAAAGCATCATCTAACCTCAAGGACCAATCTTTTCTAGACATATTGACCGATTTTTCCAAAATCCCTTTCACTTCTCTATTAGAAACTTCTACTTGTCCGCAAGTTTGTGGGTGGTAAGGTGTTGCAACATTGTGGGTGACACCATATTTGCTCAAAAGTTATTCAAAGAGTTTATTGCAAAAGTGTGACCCACTGTCACTAATGATTGCTCGAGGAGTGCCAAATCGAGCAAAAATGTTCTTTTCAAAAAATTTACCACCACTCTAGCATCATTAGTGCGTGAAGCTTCAGCCTCAACCCACTTTGAAACGTAGTCCACATCGACAAGTATGTAATAGTTAGAACATAAAATTGGAAATGGTCCCATAAAGTCTATGCCCCAAACATCAAATAAATCACTTTCGAGAATATTGTTTAAAGGCGTTTCAAATCTCCTAGAAATGTTACCCGTTCTTTGACATTTATCACAAGTGGACACATACATGTATGCATCTTTAAATAAGGTAGGCCAGTAAAAACCCGATTCAAGTACCTTGGCAGCAGTTTTTGTTGGGCCCATGTGTCCCCCTACCTCTCGGTCATTACAGTGACTCATAATACATGCCATCTCCTCCTCTGAAACACACCTTCTGATCATGTTGTCTGCACAAACCTTGAACAACAATGGTTCCTCCCACATGTAGTGTTTAACATCAGATAAGAATTTCTTCTTTTGATAAAAGGTCATTTGTGGGAGGATACCGCTAACCAAATAATTTGCAAAATCGGCATACCAATGTAGTGCAAGAACTTGAAAAAGCTGTTCATCAGAAATTTTTCGTTGATTTCTTCCAGTTCATTATCATGTTTCTCAATCTCATTATCAATCCTAGATAAATGATCTGCCACTACGTTCTCCACACCCCTCTTATCTTTAATTTCTAAGTCAAATTCTTGCAATAAGAGAATCCATCGGATTAAACGTGGTTTAGCGTCTTTTTTAGCAAGAAGATATTTAAGTGACGAGTGATCAGTGTACACAATTACTTTTGATAGACAAAGATAAGAGTGAAACTTATCAAAAGCAAATACTACTGCTAGAAGTTCTTTCTCAGTGGTGGCATAGTTTTGTTGTGCCTCATTTAAAGTTCTATTAGCATAGTAAATAGTATGAAATACCTTATTCCGTCTTTGTCCCAACACTGCCCCGACAGCTGTGTCACTAGCATCACACATCAACTCAAATGGCAGATCCCAATCCGGTGCTACCAACACATGTGCTGTTATTAACTTCTCCTTCAATGTCTCGAATGTCTGCACACAATCAGGATTAAAATAAAATGATGCATCTTTAGTCAATAAATGAGAGAGCGGTTTTGAAATTTTTGAAAAATCTTTAATAAATCTCCTATAAAAGCCCGCATGGCCTAGGAAGCTTCGAACCCCTTCACTGATACTGGTGGAGGTAGTTCTTGTATCACTTGAATCTTTACTCGGTCCACTTCCATACCCTTGTGGAATATTTTGTGTCCCAAGACTATTCATTCTTGTACCATGAAGTGACATTTTTCCCAATTTAGTACCAAATTCGTATCTTATATCTTGTTAGTAGTAAGTCAATATTATTAAGCAAGAATCAAAAGAATCCCCAAAGACAGAAAAGTCATCCATAAAGACCTCTAAGAATTTTTCAACACAATCATGAAAGATAGACATCATACATCTTTGAAAAATTGCAGGCGCATTACACAATCCAAATGGCATTCTCCTGAATGCAAACATACCATAAGGTAGTTAATCTTTTACAAGCTTTAAAAACATAAATTATGCACAAAGATCATGGAAATCGAATCAAAACCATTAATTAACTCAAGGGTTCAAACATGGAATCCCCTATGTCTTGATAAACAAAATTAGCCAACAACCATATTCAAATTATAATACAAATATATGTCTTTAAACAAATTCAACGTCAAAATCTGAAATTCAAAATAACTAAGTTCAGAAATACTAAGATAACGAGGATGTCGCTCCGTGCGTCGCTCCGTTCTTCCGTTCCTTGCGTTGCTCTTGCTCTTCAATGAATTGTGGTAAGTTTTGTTGTGGAAGGAGGAAGAGGAGGCTGCCCTTAGGTCTCAGAAAAAGTGTCAAAAGTCCCCTAATTTTCGCTACTAGGTCTGATAAATAAGGAAAATTCGAGTAGGGAGGAGTCCACCTTGAACCAAACATGGAAAGTCTTTTATTATTCCATAAAACACTTATTGGCAATCGATCTTTGTTTCTTCCCTATCGATCACTGATACCTACTGGACGCTGATCACCAAAAATCACATATCCGCGATCGATCGCGGCTTCCCACGGATTGATTGCGAGAACTCTCTGTACATTGGCGATCGATCCCGAATCTTTGCCGATTGATCGCCAATACAATCTGCTTGGTTCCTCAATGCATAGCTCCGCGATCGATCGCGGTGTTTATGCCAATCGATCGCCGAGCTAATATTAATTCTAACTTTGAGATGTCAGTCCACCTTTCAACATCTTCGCTCGGTTTGGTCTTTTTTCAACATTTTTAGCTTGTTTCCTCCACTTTTATTCCCTTAGACCTAGATTCCTGAAATACACAAATATATACCAAAAAGCGTAAAATCATCTATGAATCAACATGAAAATCAATACAAACACAGCAAAATAAGTGTAAAATTCACACTTATCAGATTGTTTTAATTGGATTTTTTGAGCTCAACTCATGTTGAAATGCCTTATAATCTGTCTTCATGGGATGCCAACGATGCGGAGATCTCAAATGTCCAGAGTTTGACATAGTCTAACGTGTCCAATTTGCACATGCATTTGTAGAAAAGATAATGCTACATAGTAGTTGTTGTACAAAACTTTATGGGTGTGTATCTTAGGAATGTAGCAAGCAATAACAACAATAACTTTTTTAGAACAGATGTCGAGGCAAGATTTAGAATCTCCGTCCTTAAGACAATATTGCCTCACTACGGTGCTAACAGTTCAATTGGCAATTTATCTCCCAAGATACAACGACTTATAACTTGTGGTAGGAGCACTCCAAATCACAAGTCCTCAAACCATGAATGTTTGAAAGCACTCAAACTTTAATAAGAAGTAGTATGAACAAGATGCACAAAATTTTCTCTTGAATGTGATGTGATTTTTGAAAAATCTGATGTTAATCTGTCTAAGGGTTGTTCATTATATATTTGACCAAGTAATGCCACCTAGGGACACCAATTGGAGACAGTAATTCAGGAAAAAATGCATCAATATACAAAGGGACGCACCCAACCCGAAAATCTGCACAGGGTGCGATCGACCGCGCTACTTAATTTTCAACATCTTGCATCGCGCAATCGATCGCGCCATTGGACGCGATCGATTACGTGATGCAAAAACTTTCAACGATTTTTTCCATTGAGTCGCGATCGATCGCCAAACATACGACGATTGATATCGGCCTCCGGTATATTCAAACATACGGATTCTTGTCGTTTGGTTTCCGATGCCTAATTGTAATTCAATATGCATCATTTTTCCAACAATCCCCCACATGAATTAAATTAATGCATGATGCAATTGAGTGCCTTCAACGAATTATTATAGCATCTGGAGAGATAGCTTGCGGCTTTGAATATTTTGTAGTAGTATTCAATCGGATTTACTTGACTTAATAGTGAACTTATAGTCTTGAACTATTTAGTTGTTGGTGTAAACCGAGACAGTGGAACCCACACCATAACAACTTTAACATTCGTTTTGGTTTTTATGGTTGTGTCCATTTCGGCCATGGACCACGCTTGGTTTCATAAGTGCTTTTCAGTTTTGAAGCGACCATGCTTGCAATCACATAGGTGATCTCCTATAAGAGTATCTCGTTATACTACAACATATTCTTATATGTCTTAGGAATCATTAAAGGTCTTTTGTCTATCCTCGTACCCCTTTTGCAGGCTACAAACCTTGTCCTGGAATGGCTTGAAGATTGATCTCCAGGTGTTTATACAATCCCATAGTTTAATTGTCCCTTTTGAACCTAGATCTCCAGATCTCCAGTCAACAAGGTTAGGTATCCACTATGAGATTTTGATTATAGGTTTTAACCCTACTTGATCTCTAGCAAACCTTTCGTGAGCGGATCCGTAATATTTTCCTTTGACTTCAAGTAGTTAATGAACATAATGACATTTAGATCAACTGTTTAATGGTATTATGTCTACGACGTATATGCCTAGACTTACTATTATACATGTTACTCTGTGCTCTTCCTATAGCAGATTGGCTATCACAATATATCTTAAATTGCTGACATATGTTTTTCCCAACAAGGAATCTCTTCCAAAAAACTTCTAAGCGATTCGGCTTCTTCACCAGCTTTATCCAAGGCTATGAATTTTGATTCCATAGTGGATCTAGCAATACAAGTTTTTTTTGGAAGATTACCATGACATAACAAACCCTTCCAATGGTGAACACATAACCACTTTCGGACTTAGAATCTTTGTGTCCAATATCCAATTAACATCGTTATATCCTTCTAACACAGCATGATATCTTGTATAATGCAATCAATAACTTAAGGTGTACCTTAAATATTTAAGTACCATTGTTAATGCATTCCAATGGTCATTACTTGGATTGCTAGTGAACTTACTTAGTTTACCAACCGCATATGCAATGTCAGGACGTGTGCAGTTAATGAGATACATTAGACTATCAATTATCCTTGCGTATTCCAATTGCATGACAGGGTCACCATTGTTTTTAACTAAGTGTATGTTTGGATCATATGGTGTTTTCACTGACGATGTGTCATTTGTGATAAATTTCTCTAGCATTTTCTCAACATAATGAGATTGCGTCAACACCCGTCCTTCAGATGTCTTGGAAATTTTAATTACAAGCATTACACTTACTTCACCCATGTCCTTCATTTCAAAATGTTTTGTCAGCATTTTCATGATTTCTAAATTGTTTCCAACTATGAGCATATCATCAACATACAAGCATATTATTACATATGTTTTAGGTGTGTTTTTCATATATACACATTTATCACGCTCGTTAATTTTGAAACCATTTGACAACATAGTTTTGTCAAATTTTCATGCCATTGTTTTGGCGCTTTCTTAAGCTCATACAATGACTTAACGAGTCTATATACCTTATTCTCTTGTCCAGGAACCACAAATCCTTCAGGTTGTTTCATATATATTTCTTCCTCAAGTTTTCCACTGTGGAATGCCGTCTTAACATCCAGTTGATGTATCTCTAAATTTTTTAGAGCAGCAATAACTATTATAACTCTTATGGAAGTTATTCTTGTGACTGGCGAATGATGTGTCTTGAAATAGACATGTTTTATGCGCTTAACTGTCAATGTTTGGGAATGATTTAATGGTTAACTTGATATTTATGGTTCCTAATCATACATTTGGTAACATGTAGGAAAATGTGAAAAAATCGAGCTAAAATGATAGAAGAAGGAAGAAAAAGAAAAGAGAAAAACCGAAATCCAAGACTACATGTCACTCATTTCTCCTCGTTTTTCTTCATGTTCAAGCAATATTTTGAAAATATGGTCAATATAACAGTTGTAGAACTTTCCGCTATCTTTGCATGGACAACTAATTCATTGAATTTGGAGATTGTATGAGAACGTTATGACCACAATACTAAATTATGGTGCAACAGGCAAAATTGTATGCGCTAAGGCGCCACTTATGATGCGCCTAGGCGCCTGTAATGCTGAAACAAATGTCCCGAGGCAGAAACATAGGTGCTCTAACGCCCATTCAACCACGCCCTAGCGCCGAAGAATCCTAAAAATTATGGAAACTTGATTTCTTTCCTTCCTACATGGATTCTAACCTACCCCATCAACCTACAACCTTTTAAACTCAAAAAATCAGGCTTTACATTAATTAGATAGTTAGGGTAGATTAGTTTAGGCTTAGTTTATAATTTTTCTTTCAATTTTGTTGAAGGCGGTAACAAAGATCGAAGCAAGGGCGGGATTGACGATCTCGACAAGCGGAGATCAAATTAGTTTTCTTTCCTTTGTTTTTATTTAGCATTTTTCTTAGATTAAGTCTAGTTAGTTTTTAATTCTTGGTCGAGGAAGACGATCCTTAGATTTTATCTTGCGGAGATTCTTACTCGTTTATTTATGAATTTTTAATATCAATGTTTTTCAGATTTTGATTATGATTTGTGTTTGTTTATTGGATTGACAACCTAATAACATGCATGCAATCTAATGCTACATTTGATAATTATTTGATTAATCAAATTTACGAAGCAACTAAGATTGATAATTGCCTACTGTTGGTGTTATTAAATTCTTAGGGAAACAATTGACTAAATTTATATAAACCGCTTGTGTTTGTGTTGTTTAGATTCATCACTCATTAGTTTTGAATGTTATCATGATTTTAATCTTGATTGCGCATATAAAGATTGATTGATTGATGAAAGTAAATTTAGAACGCTTGGGCTAATTGACTAGGAATAAGGTGATGGATGAATTAGATTTTCAATTGATGAATGTTCAAATAAAATTGAGTCTTTTGTGAATCGATTAAATAGATGATAATATCCAATGTAGAGTCCACTGATACCAAGAATCACTTTCATTAGTTTAATCTTTATTTTTAATTTTAATTAGTATAATTCATTCACAACCCCATCATTTTTACTTTACTGTTTTGTTTTGATTTCATTAACACAAGAATTCACACCTCCTCATGGGATCGATCCCTAATCACACTACAATATTTTTTGTTATCAATCTTGAGAATTGAGTGTGGTTAATTTTGGCGTACACGATAAGCGCTACCAAATTTTGGCGCCGTTGCCAGGGAGGCGTTGTATATTTTTATGTTGATATTTTTGATTTTTTCTTTCTTTTTCTTTCTTTCCTCCCCCTAGTGCTACATTGGTTTGTTTGTGCTTACTGGTTGTGCTTACAGGTGAACATCTGATCACAAACCACTGAGGCATACCGATTACCATGGTGGACTATAGGAGTTTGGAGGAATTGGCATATCTTGTGCAACAACTTGGCGTAGGGAATGGACAAAATATGTACAACTCAAGTTGGAGTGATTATCACAATCTCAACTATGCAAATCAATCGATGACACCATATACGTTTACTATGCAAACGTTTGAAAGCACTCAAACTTGAATAAGGAGGATGAACAAGATGCACAAAATTTGCTCTTGAATGTGATGTGATTTTCGAAAAATCTGATGTTAATTTGTCTAGGGGTTGTTCGTTATATATTAGATCAGGTAATGTCACCTAGGGACACTAATTGGAGGCAAAATTCAGGGAAAAAAGCATCAATATACGAAGGGACGCACCCAACCCGAAAATATGCACAGGGCGCGATCGATCGCCCAAGAGGCGCAATCGATTGTACCTCTTAATTTCAACATCCTGCATGGCGAGATCGATTGCGCCATTGGACGTGATCGATCGCGTGATGCAGAAACATTCAACGTTTTTTTTCCATTGAGTCGCGGTCGACGATCGATTTCGGCCTCCAGTATACTCTGACATACGGATTAGTGTCGTTTGGTCTCCGATGCTTAATTGTAATTCAAGATGCATCATTTTTCCAATAACAGTTTCATAAATTCTTGTGTCTGCAGTGTTCCTTATTATTTTTTCCGTATCTTATTGCGTTTTTTTGTCACTTATTTGTCTTTTCTTGAACTCTAATTCTAAAATTTTCCTGGGATCATAGAACCTATGTTTGACCCTGATTGCCATGGTTCATATCTCGATTATCTCATATCAATGAATATGAGATCATGAGGATCGCCCCAGATAGCTTGGGTACTTTAAATGATGTTTGAAAAATAAAATAACTCCAGTGCTCAAAAATAGCTAAAATAAATATGGTTAAAGTATTAATGCTTCATGCCACCTTCAAATGTCGATATTTTTTAAAAAAGTTATCGTGCAAATTGACATTTGGCCTGATTCGGGAAAAAATAAAGAACATGAGGACTAAACCGGGTGGATGAAAACAATAGATGCTGAACCAGGAATTGACGTAAACTTCGGGGACCATTGTAGATCACTAAAAAATGTATACAAAAGTCATTTGGCTGAAAGAACAATTTTTGATTCCCCAACATGACATACCTAACCATTGTCTGGTATTTCTTATGGTTTTCTAACCCAACACTAGGCCAGCGTGACACCTTATTTCGAAATAATTTTTCTTAAAATGATAAATAATCACGTGCAATTATCTTGAAGGGGATTTTCTCACCTCATGTTGTTGGCTAAATATTCGATTTTCAAGCCCATTTTGATCAGAGAAGAACAACCATTGTTTAAGCTAATTTTTCAAGCAAGCGTCAGTCAATGAACATTCACATAATGAATTCTATATATTTTATTTAACAATAGTTAGCTCAAACTTCTGCGAACATGACAAAAGTCGGAAGGGATGGGTAACAATTTGGCTTGCTATGATGTGGACTTTATGGCTGGAAAGAAATTGTAGAGTTTTTCGAGGTCAAGAGGCTCAGTAGAATAAATTGTTGGAATTAGTTAAATATAGGTCGTGGATCTGGACGCAAGACATAGGAGCTTTTGTTATTCCTTTTCGGATTGGATCGAGAATCCAGTTGTCTGTCTACTATCGCGTTAATCTCTGTGTTGTAGTTTAGGTTCTTTCGAGTCTTTGTGGGACATGCCAACAATGTTGCGTGCTCCCGTGTTTGGATTTCACGTGTTTACTTAGATTATGTTTTATTCATATGCTGTAACCTCATCTTTTTTAGTACTTCTGTACTCCTTTTATATTATTAGTATTTGGCTTTAAAAAAAAACAATAGTTAGCTCAAACTGTGAGCTATCGTGCAGCAACTAGTTACTGAAGAACTTGAAATGTAAAGCTATTTTGCTCGCGCTCCACATTATATATGAAGCGTTTTTACAATGGTTCACCAAAGATTCAACATATACATATGGTTGCAGATAAAAATTTGTCTTCAATTGAATTTGTGACCCAACGATGATAACATAACTGATCGGTCTTAGCCTCTAACTCTGCTACAAAATTTATTTCTCTTAACGAGCTGGAGAAAAGAACACATGGAAATAAGAGCAATCAACACAAATTTCACACAAAAGAAATTAAGAGTGGTCAACTTTAAATGATAAAACATGATTACCATATACCTCCATTTGTTCGGAGCCATGAATATACTTCATTCCCAAATTGCTGTCAAGCATATTGAATCCTGTCGGCAGTAACTGGGGGGATAAGTACCATCTGGTTTATCCAGCTAAGAAAAAAATGTAGTAGAAGACTTGAAACTTGTGTTCCGAGATCTACCAATCAACAAGATTGCATTTCTGTGTTAGTATCTATATATTCTACTCGTGGAAATCCTGATAAGGAGAGGATCCACTTGAAGAATCACTTTCGAAGGGTGTGGTCTCCTTGGGAGATGCAGGAAGTGATTCTTTTGAATGCAATGATAAACCTGACACAGAAACTACAGTTAACATTATTTTCATCAAATAAAAGACGATGAGAGTGTCTTTTAGTAGTTAGTTGAGATATGGTATTTAGAAGACTTGAGCTAAACCCCTAACGATTACATGTTTAGACACTACTAATGGGTTTTATTTTCCTAAAACAAAGATATGTAACAGATGAGACAAGTATAAACAGAGTGTGGTGCACTAACCTTTCTGTCCTCTAGAACGGAACTTCTTAGTGTGCCGTCTAATTAACCTTTTAGCTTTTGTTATAGTTAGCTGTCGGGCTAGTGGAGAGAACTCTACATCACTTTCACTCCAATCCACGTGGAGCTCACTCTCTGCTTCACCCCTCATCGTCCGTAAAACAAAAGCCTTGGCCTTGCGACGTTGAGAACTGAAAAGGCCCCTTACAGAGGTAACAAAACCATCACCTGCCCCATCACCAGTACGCTTTGGCCAGGATATTGGCTGCTTATCCGATTTTTCAGCCGAACCTCCATCGCTATCACTGAGATTGAGATCGTTTTCTGTAACAGTAACACCAGTGGAGTGTGCTTTATCTTTAAACTTCTTTCCCTGTAAACACCAGCAGTGCCAGCATGAAATCTCACTGAGATAAAAACTTAGCGTCGCATACAAATTCCTTGGAGAGAGTTCCTGGCTAATGAAAAACTAAAGCATTTATCTTTTTTGTCTAAAAGCGTGTAAAAACAGCTTTCAGTCGGTCATACCGATATATATAACATGCTTGTGTGGGCAGTTGTGTACATAAGAATGGGTGTATGTGTGTTTTCGGGTGGATGGAAAAACTTTGGCAAGTACAAGTTACATTATTTCCTTCATTTATAAGTATCCATATCATGCTTGTACGTGGTGTGTGTGTGTATGTGTGAGTGAGTGAGATAGAGAGATAGAGAGACAGAGAGAGAGCAGATCAGGTGCACACAACTTTACCTGCATCCCCGTGACAGATTTTAGAACTCCCCAAATAATATGCTTTTTAACACGAGAAAACAACCGCCTCCAAGTTCCAGTAAATTCAACACGATGGAATGTGTCCATCAGCAACCTTAAGTCACTTACCGCGAATCTTGATCCTTCATAGGTAACTAGCAGCTCAACCTACTCCATGGTGATGACCAAGTAAGATACAAGGAGACTAATAAAAGGAACACGAACAAGAGAGAAAAATCTTACAGAAAGAACCAACCTGACTAATCTTGATATTGTGAAACTCCCTCAGTTTTCGGGGTCTGGACCTTTTATCGTCTTGCATTTTCGCCACCTTTTTCTCCTCATGAGAGGACCGACCAGGTTTCGCTACTTTGATCTCCTTCAATTTATTTCTAATGGGCTCATCATGCTGGTCAAGAATAGCAAGAGGCCTACTTTTCGCAGAAGTTTGCAATTGTAACACCAGTTCATTGGCGAGAGATTCTGCCACATTTTCTTCCCAAGTTTTATCAAAGGATGATGTTCTTCTTAACTCTGGCATTGGCATTGAATCACCAACATTGTTTGCTTTTAGATTCTGAAGCTTTGATACCTGTGCATAAACATACATTTCAAGGAACACTCGGATAATCTGCATTGTCTTTAAGTTAAAATGCAACTAATCAGTCAACCCTGTGGACAATTGTACTTGTTACTTGGAGTGCCAATAGATGGATCCACCCGCTGTGTCTTTCATGTTTCCCATTTCAACAATTTACATAATTAAGTGGTATTTTCCTGATCTTCATTGGTTGCGACACAGATACTTGAGGAGTTAGCAAGTACAGGATTTCAATCCAGCCTCATTGCGGGGTTAGACTGTGTAAATTCTCTATCTCTACCACTAGTAAACTTAATGGATGAGGAAAGATGACCCATAGCCCCCTTAATATATTTAAGGAGACTTTGGGGCTTTCTCGGGATCTGAATTTTGACTGACTTCATCTTTTATAGGTGGCTGAGAGGCTTTGGGATTCTTCCCTCTTGTTTACTCTTAGTTACCGTTTGGTTCATGGGATGAGATAAGTGAAGTATTTATAATACGAGTGATAAGAAATGAAAGTTAAGGATATATAATACACTTATCATTTGTACTACGTATACATGAAGGGACGATTCTTAGATAGAAAATAGTACATTGTAACTGGCTTATGGATTGGGCTTGGATGCTTTGTAAATGAATCAAACATGGGATGTTGTTTAATTATTAATATCACACAACACTTGTAGAGTGCGCCAAACGTTGCCTTATAGTACTCATTATCATAGGTCAGGCCTTTGCGATTCATGTGCGTATAATCATGTTCATCAATAAAACGAGCACAAATAAAACATCTGCCATTAAAATTGGGACCTTTAATATACCTGGGCTAAAACAGCATCAACAGACCATATACAAGTTACAGATGCAGCTGACAAAGTCATTATTTGTAGGTTTTTTTCAGCTAACTACTTCGTACATTGCAGACAAACTTCACAGATTCATAGGGAGGAAGAATTTTCCTGAGTCTAATCTTGAAAGGTGATTGTGATTTTCCTTCTCCATCTTCTGGAAGGTAAGGTCATTGATTGTTTTTTGCCCAGTAAAATTCAAGTTATATGTTATGTTTTAGCACCAAATAATAAAGATATTCATGATTCAAACTGCAACTTTAAGATACTCACTTGCAAAGCATCTTCATGAATCCCAGATTGGTTAGTTAAAGATATTGCAGCAAGGGTAGAGGTGCTTGATTTGGAAACATCAACATCTTGTGTTGAATGAGTGCTAGAAGATGCCTCGGGAACTGTTGACCCTTTCTTTACGCGCCTTGCACCTGCAGTAGTTGAAACCTGCCATACTTCCTATACACCACACAGAAATATGGGATATTAAAAATTTCCTTCTGAGAAGGTGATTATCTAACTGAAAGCTTCAAGAACATAATGGTAATACAAACCTGCCGCCTTTGGGAGTCTTGTTCTTCTTCGGGGAAGAAATATTGCCACATCAATTTATAACATGTCTCGGTCAAATGTATCTTTAAAGGGTAGATTTCCACCTGTACACTAGGAGTATTACATATTGTTGTATTGATATCAATCTGAAATAAGAAGAATTATTTCCCAATATCTTTGCACTTTCTCTGTTATTATGGTACCAGAGCAGGCGCAAAAATCCAAGGGAACCAAACAATGTCCAAGACCTAGTCCTCCACGCATTCTCCACCCGATAATCAGACAGTTAAAACCTCATCGGAAAATCATCCCATCAAGATTACTACAATCCTGTTCAATGGTGATAACTTCCTCCGATGGTCGCAATCAGTCCGAATGTACGTTAGGGGAAAAGGCAAGATCGGGTACATCACAGGTGAAACAAAAAAACCTGATGTGAAGGACCCAACCTATGCCACTTGGAACGCAGGAAACTCAACGGTTATAAAGTGGTTAGTCAATTCCATGGGCGAAGAGATAAGTGTAAATTCTCTCAGTTACTCAACAACCAAGGAATTATGGGACAAAGTTTCACAGATGTAGGATTTAGGGAATCAATCCCAAGTGTATGAATTGACCCTTCGACTTGGGGAAATTAGTCAAGGTGACAACTCTGTAGATGACTACGTATTTCAATTCCCTTAAAAGAATTTGGCAAGATCTAGACTTAATGAACAATGATTATTAATGGAATCGCCTGCAATACTATAAAAAATTGGTCGATGTTTCCCCAACCCCAACCCTAACCCTCACCTTCGCCAGCCACCCCGAACCTATACAACCGTCAACCCAGCTGAGCGTGAGCGAGTTTTTCCCGGTTTCAGAGATGAATTGAAGGCGCAGTAAAATGGCACGAGTAATATCGGCGGCACTTCAAGGTTATGGTCAGAGCAATATCAGAGTCCAAGTTATATGAGAAGATTCAACGAGAACACAGTGTCCTTCTTCTTCACTAATTTCCCAGAGGGCTGGTTTCCATCAGAAATGCGCAAAGTCTTCCAGAAATTGGGCGATGTAAGGGAGATCTTTATACCTCAGAAGCGAGATCAAAAGGGCAACAAGTTTGGCTTTGTGAGATTCAAAAATACCGGTGACATGAACTTGGTTGAGGAAGGTTTGAATCAGATTATGCTGGGTGCTTATAAATTATCAGCAAATAGACCCAGATTTGAAAGGAACGACAAATTGGCCTAAAAAACTCATTCGAATGATAAGGATCCTAAGGTGAAAGCCAAACCAGTAACCCATACTACAAGAGATAAAATGCAAGGATTTTTTCCTCCTCCGACAGATGTTCCGAAACCAGCAAAGGTGAGTCTCTATTTCAAAACAGGAGAGGAAGAACGGGATTGGATCAATGGTTGTTTAGTCGGCCAACTGCATAATTTGAGTTTAATGTACCAAGCTCAACAGGAATTGATACTCAATGGATTTGAAAATCTGAAAATTATTCATGTTCGTGGATCTATGGTGCTCCTTCATGACAACAACAAGGAGATATTATCCGATCTTATCAAGGAGAAAAATGATTGGTTGAGTCTATGGTTTTCGGACATCAGCATATGGCATGATCAATTCACTCTACCAACTCGTCAGGTTTGGATCAATGTTATGGGTATACCTTTACATGCCTGGAGTTACAATTCTTTTGTACTAACTACGCCTTGTAGTAACTATCTCGTGCCTTTGGCATCGTATTTTATATTATATGATTTGTCTGATAAAAAAAAAAAAAATCAATAGAAATAATCTATCCATTGGTCGATTTCTTGTCTCCACATCGGATGTGGAGTTCATCAACAAGATTGTGAAAGTGGATATAGATGGTGTTGAACACAGTATCAGACTTTTGGAGGATACAAATCCTAATCTAAACTCAAATCAGTTTGGTAGCAAAATCAGTAAACCAGACTCTTCGGTTGAGAACTCTAAACAACATGTCTTTCCCCGGTCAGACTCAGAATCTTCTATCGACTTCATTCTTGAAACCATATTGGATGACCACATAGATCGTTGTATCGGGAGGTGGATCAGAACGGACATATTGATGAGGTGTTTGATCAATCAAATCAGAAAATGGATTTTATGGTTAACCCCAAGGAATCATGGATTTCAGATTCGGTTTGTGTGGACTCGGCGTTAAACTTGGGTCTTCAGGATTATTTGATCAAGCCTTTGCATTCAAAGCAAATTATATCGAATTCTCCAAATCATGTCGTTGTTGAGCAGGAGGAAGAATCTAAGCCTACACAAGTGAACCTTATGTAATAGTTGTTATAAATTATAATATTAATAATAATAAATAAATAATAAGAATATATAATACTAATAATAATAATAATAATAATAATAATATTTTTTTAATAAGAATAAGAAATGAGTTTTTTATTTCCTAAACTTCATCAGATTTGTTCTCCTCTTCGTCGCCTCTGTTCTCCTGCGCTTGCTTCGCCTTCCTCAAATGTCCGATCCATTCATTCCATTTTTACGCCTCTTCTTCTCCCATCATCAAGCCAATAACTCTCAACCCTTTCATCTACTCATCAATTAGCTATTTAATTCTACCAACAAGAAAATCGAAAATTATTTCCGTCTGGGTCGAATTCGAAAGAAAATTTCAGATTTATAAATTTCGATTTTTAGCTTCGGAAATCACTTCTAAATCAGAGTTGTAGCAAACATCAGTGAAGAAAACGGAATTGGAGACGAAATCATAAAGAATTGGTATGAAATTTTGATTTTTTTTAAATTTCAAAATTTTTCTGTTTTCGATTTTATTTGCTGTTTCGATTTTTATTTGTTATGGTTAGGTTAGTTGGATTTAAATTGAAGTTTTAGTGGTTTCATTTGTCAAGAACAAATTTTTCAGAATTGAAGTTCGAAAATTTTCTGGACATGAGTTTCGAAAATTCTTACTGGAATTTTTAAGAAGGTGATGATGTAATTTTCGTAGATGTTCTAGAATTTTGATGTCGAAAAATTCTTACTGGATTTTGGAAGAATTGAAATGGCATTTTGGTTCGAAAATTGTATTCTGTATTTTGAAGATTTAGGCTGTAATTTGAGGAGATGATATGGTGATGTATATTGGTTCGAAAAATATTCTGGAAATTTGTTTTCGAAGATGTTATGTAATTTAGTTCAAAAATGGTGATGGATTTCAAAGAGTTAGGATTTTGTTAGGTTGTGCTAGAACCAAGTTAAATGAATATGATTTTAATATTGTTGAAATGGATAATATGAAATCCTTGATATCTTGGAGATTTTGGGAGGTTTGTAGATTTATCGTTGATAGGAAGCTTTGAGGTACGTAAAGGAAGTTGCAATTTTCCGCAAATTATTTTAAGTATTTCGTATTGTTTATTTTTGAAATGATTTTCGGATAGTAAGCATGCAAGAATTATTTTGAAGGATGATTTTTGATAAGAAATGTATTTTATTGAAAAATAGAATTTTGAATAACATTTTATTGTGTGTGAAAAACTATTTTGAAAGGCCATGTTTGTCTTGATTCGGTGAATACGATTTAAGGTTTGTGAACTGTGGATATTTTTGTTTCGTTGTGTCTCGCATTGCGACGAGGATAAAAACGCGCATACTTTTGGCTCGTTGGCGACGAGAATAAAGAAACGCATTTCGTTTTGCCCGAGGACAGAGGGGGTATAATATCTGTCGATACCCTTCCAGCGGGTATAGTCTGGAATGATATCATTGTGTCACATCCGTAATTGAGTATGCATTTGTTTCATTACATCATGGCTATGTCTAATGATTAATTCTATAATGTTAAGACGTTATATGATATTGTTATTCGTTTCCGTTACGTTTAGTTGGTTATCTGTGCAGTTATTTCCGTTATGATTCCGTTTTGTGAAATTTAGTTCCGTTGACTGCTCGGATTAAATCATATATGTGTGAAAGTTATTTTGGATATGAAAGAATATTATTTTTCGTCACATTATGAAAAATGAAGTTTTTGATATTTTATCAAATGTTTATTATGCTTACTATAAAAATGCTGCAACTTACCTTTACCTGTAATGTGACATATTACAGATGGAGTTGAAGACTTAGATGATGCAGAGGGTATTTAGTTATGCAATGAAAGTTAATTATGTTGAGAGGTTATGTTTTATTTTGAGGACATGGAGTACTTTATTTTGATTTTAGTTGTTTTTGGATATTGAGACTTATTTGGGTTTAGTTAAATTATTGTTTTGATTTTGGTATTGTGGTTGTAGTGATCTGGTAGATCACAGGGCACAATTTTTAAGAGGAGACTCTGCCCAAATTTTTCTACAATAAAAGTCACCGATAAAAATTATTAAGTCAAATATCCGAGCAGAATTAAAACGTTTCCGCTAAATAAAAGTTCAAAGTGATAACGAGATATTGAATTGAGTGAAGCCTTGTATTCAAGTAATTGAATACGGCGGGCGACCCGTCTGGGCGGGCCGTCACACCTTAAGTCTAAATCTGAGGTATCAGGAGGCATTAATCCAGAAAAGGGTATTGAGGCCGGGCGATCAGCTAAAGAACTCAAGTTTCATGTTCCAGATTCAGAATTGAGAAGATTTGGTATAACATACCAAAAAAGAAATCAAGTCCATCATTCTACGTCTAATCAGATGATGGGGAACGTAGGTTCGAGTGACCATTTGATCAGTCCACACTCGACAGTCAAGGATTTGTGGTGGGAAGCTACAGAATTATGAAACATTGGCAGGAAACTTGGAATTATTGGTCATGGAAGGATATTATCAAAACACTGATGGATTTAGAAACAAGAGTTGCGAGGGCTATCAGTAAGAACTTTGATTAGAATCCAGAATTTGGGGTTGAACTCGGTCGTCAATGTCCATGAAAATCGTGAGTTATAATGTCAGAGGATTGGGTGGAAGAATCAAAAAAAGGGAACTCAAATCTTTTGTTATGAAGGAGATTTCCTATGCATTCAGGAAACCAAAATGGAATTAGTAACTAAAGATTTTTGCAAATTAATTTGGGGGGATGAAGATTTCAATCGGGTCTTTAAAGGGGCTTTAGGGACATCAGGGGGATTATTATGCATTTGGAAATCTTCTGTTTTCCAAATGACAAGCTGTTGGGGAGAGGAAGGTTTACTGGTGATTGAAAGAGTTTGGGGTCAAGCAAAAATACCATGTAATTTCACCAATGTTTATTCTCCAGGGGGCTTAATATCGAATAGGATATTATGGGAACACATTCTCAGCAGAATTTCACAATCTGATGAGGTTAGATGGTGTATACGTGGTGATTTTAATGCAGTTCGATCAAGAAGTGAAAGGTTTCCCTCTCACCCAATCTATTGGAGATATATGAATTTGATGATTTCATTATCAAATCGAGGCTGGTTGATCTTCCTTTAATCGGAAGAAAAGTCACTTGGTATAGACCGGATGGTTCGTGTGTAAGTCGACTAGACCGTTTTCTAGTACCGTCTATATGGCTTCAGGAATGGCCGAACATCACACAATGGGGGATGAATAGATCGATTTCGGATCACTGTGCTATCATGCTAAATAACCAAGTTTCGGATTGGGGCCCAAAACCATTTAGAGTAGTGAACTCGTGGTCCAAGCATCATCAATTCAAAATTTTGTTGAGAGGGAATGGCTTTTGTTTCAACGTGTTGGGGTGGGGAGGTTTCATATTGAAGGAAAAGCTGAAATTAATGAAAAACAGTCTCAAAATCTGGAACATGGAGGTTTTCGGATCACTGGACTCCAGTAATGTCCCTGTTTGGCGCGACCACGTGAGGCAGTGGGCTGACTCGAAAAAACAGGATAATCCGGCGCAGCAATGGTGGATTTAGAGCAGATCCCTCAACATTAGGGAAGGCCGAGGAAAGGCCGAGCATCACTTTTCGGCGACTTTCCTCATGGCGGACTTTTGAGAAGACATTGCGTAGGTTGGGCAGTGTGTCCTTATTGAAGGATTAATATCGCATACGATCTGTGAAAACTACTACCCTTCAATTTTGGTAAATCTATTGTCATCACACATGTGCTAGATTTTACTTGGTCAGTCTCAACCTAAAACCCACGGCCTAATTTACGATGTATCATAATATTGTATGGTCAAGTCAATTACGATTACCAAATTTATGCAAAAGGTAGCTAATCTTTTGAAAGCATTAAATACGTAAATTATGCACAAAGATTATAAGAATTGAATCAAAAACTAATATTTAAATCATGGATTCAAACATGGGATCCCCTAATCTTGATAAACAAGCCTAGCCAATAGTCATCATCAAATAATAATGCATAAATATGTTTTGCAACAATTTAATATAAACATCTAAGAATAAAAAGTAAACAAGTCTAGAAATACGAATAAACGAGGTCGTGACTCCGTGCTTTGCTCCGTAGTTCCGTCTCTTGTGTTGCTCTTGCTCTTCGATGGCTTATTTAGTGCCCAAAATACGTCCGCGTACTTCATCCAAGGAATGATGAAGGCCAAATAGGAATTTAAAGATACGTTTATGTTCCACAATGCCCCGATAACAATGTTCATCATCTGGGCATTTCCATACGTGTACTTCGAACAAGTCCAATTGTTGCTAGTACTGCGTGAGAGAGGTGAAATATGTAGTTACCGTGGAGTCTCCTTGTCGCAATTCTTGAAGAATACTCTCGACCGCAAATAATTCCGATGTATTGTCTTTGGAGGAGTATGTATCGCAGGCCGCATCCCATATATCGTGTGCCGTGTAGTATAGGAGAAATTCTCTCCAATTTTTGGCAGCATGGAGGTAATAAGCCAGGACATAACCATGTTTTCAGAATTCCAAGAAAGAAATTTAGGATCTGTAATCTCTGGACATTTGGATGTTCCAGAAATGTAATCATCCTTCCCCTTTCCACGAATGAACATTTTGACAGATTGGGACCATTGAAGGAAATTTTGACCATTTAATTTATGGCACGTTATTGGGACATATGAGTCCATTGCACTGGGACGACGGGCACTATGGTGGCGTTGGAATCGAAAGAGGATGTTTTGGACGAAGCCATGCCCTAGTCGGTCATGGAGATTTAGGCTCTGATGCCATGTAGTTTTAGGAGATTGAGAAACATAAAACTTCTCATTTCTGAATGAATCAAAGATAGGAAAATACAAAGTATTTAAAAGAGTTCTAGCCTTATCTACTATCTTATCAAATCTAATTTAAATCTAAGATCTATCTAATCTAACTACTAGATGACAAGATATTATCTAATCTTAATATTCAACAATTAAGAATTAAGTTTTAGATAAAACAAATTCTTAAGAAGGTTTTCTGTCTTCGTTGTTCTCTAAATTACCCAAACTCTCCCCTTTTTTCCCACCAACTCATACACGTCCCAAATCATACAGCAACCATAGGGAAACAAGATCGAACCACGAAAACAAAATCATAGATCCTCCTAATCGTCTCATAACTGGATCATGCACTCATAACACAAAATATGAAAATTGTGTTATCTTACGCTACCTATGTAACAAAAAAGGGGTATACATGTAATCCTGTCACAAAATTTTTTTCACAAGCATGTATGTTCGGTTTGTGGAGCATGAACCATTTTTTCATAAAAATTATCTTCAATAGGAGAACTTAGTTGAAGAAGATAATTTTTGGAGCCCTTTACTCAAGAAATTATCCCACAAACTGATTCCTCAATTAATTCCGATAACCAATTCCTAGAAACAACTGTTAGTAGTATGGAAACCAAGGGTAGTCCTACCACCTTCCCCGATGTTACTGAGACAAGGGGATACAAAACCTAATCATAACTTCAGGTCTACACCAGAAGGAAGTTTCTCAAAAGTGCTACTGTCCCTGCTACTTTCACGCAGGTGACCAATCCAATTCACCGATTGATGGTCCTACAAATCAAAGGTAATATCCCTTAACTTCTAACATTCCTTCTAATACACTTTTCGCCAACCTTGATGTCCAGTTGGACATTTACTACAAGAAAAAAGGGCTTTGGGGGTAGAGAAAGGGTGGGAAGGGATGGATGACTATCTGGAAGGCAAATATTGGACAATTTGATTAGACAGAAACAAAAGAATTTTCAGATGGCCTCAGGACATGGAAGACAACTTGTTAAATTTAAATAAATATAGATCTTGGTTGTTGATTAAAAATAGAAGCAATGCCGACTTTCCATATGTATTTTCGGATTGCTTTGTGGGGAAACCTAGGGTTTGATTATTAGCACTTAACTTAGGGTCTATCTCGTTAGGATACTTTCAGTAACTTTGGGAGTACTTCTAGTACTCTCTTTTATTATAATATTTATTTTTCTGATACAAAAAACATTGCAAATTTTTTGTCGTTTGAAAACCTATCAGACACTCATAAAGCTTTTTCGTCTAAGATGTATAATTTGTATGTTCCAGGAACTGTTCATTAAGGATTTGGTGATCCTGGAAATTGGCAGTGATGGAAGAAATGAATGCTCTCAGAAAAAACTCTTGTTGATTTACCAAAAGACAAGAAGGTTGTCGGGTGCAAATGGGTATTCACTATGAAGTGTAAAACTGATGGGAGTGTTGAAAGATACAAGGCAATGCTCGTAGCGAAGAGATTTACACAAACTCGTGGTGTAGATTATCAGGAAACCTTTGCTCCTGTTGTTAAAATTAACTCCATTTGAATTCTCTTGGCCCTTGCAGTTATCAACAATTCGCCACTTCATCAATTCAAGTTAAAAATGCATTCCTAAATGGAGATTTACGAGAGCAGGCGTATATGGACTTATGGATTTGAAGAAAAAATGGGAAAGATGAAAGAATGCAGATTGGAGAAAGCTCTATATGGACTAAAGCAGTCCCTTAGAGCTTGGTTCGAGCATTTTGGGAATGTGGTGAGGAAACACGGTTTCTCACAAAGCCAAGTCGATCAAACGTTATTTTTCAAGCATTTTGTCGAAGGAAAATTGGCCATTCTAATAGTCCATGTTGTTGATATAATTGTGACAAGAGATGATCATCATGAGATAAACAGCTTGAAGAAACACCTTGAAGTCGAATCCGATATCAGTATCTTGCGAAATCTGAAATATTTCTTTGGGATGGAATTTGCTAGATCGAATGAATGGATCTTTATCAATCAACGCAAATATGTTCTTGACTTACTCAAAGAAGGAACACCTGGAAAAGGTTTTTTGTTCAAAACAGATGCAGATTGTGCAAGTGATGTCAATGATAGAAGATATACCTCGGGATATAGCACGTTTGTTGGAGGTAATCTTGTTACTTGGAGAAGCAAAAAACAAAATGTTGTTGCGAGGAGTAGTGCTGAAGTTGAGTTTCGATCAGAAGCACATGTGTTTTGTGAAGTGTCGTTGATAAAAGGACTTCTAGAATAATTGAAGATCTCCTTATCAACACCAATTAAAGTATATTGTGAAAACAAAACAGACCTTATATTCTCACGACAAGTCAAATCGCTAGCATACTCACCAAAGGCCTCCCTAAGGTATGCAAACTTAGTTCGCAAGCTTGTTATGTACGATATATTCAAGCCAGCTTGAGGGGTACTGCTGGAAGATTCACGTTTTGTATAATATTGTATTGATTCTGTCGTTTGGGTTATTGGTAGGAAGATTTTAGGAGTTGATTTTCACTTTCCTTGTGAAGAAGGAGTATTATATATTGTTGTATTGATATCCGTCTGAAATAAGAAGAATTATTTCTCAATATCATTGCACTTGTTTGTTATTAGTCTTCCAAATTCAAATGTTTCATTTGCCAAATACAAATTTAAAAGTCAAAGTGATTCAATTGAGTAACTACATATTTCACATACAAGCTACCAAACTTTGGTACGGGGAGATATCAAAGATTGATTGCAAAACTAATCTATTTATCTCACGTGCGTCTAGACATTGCTTTTTCTGTAAGCATTGTTAGTCAGTTTATGCACTCTCCCTACGAAGAGCATCTCGACGCTGTGTATAGGATTCTTCGTTATCTGAAAAGTTCTCCGGGGAAAGGACTTTGGTTCAAGAAATATGAAGAAAGAGGAATTGAGGCATATACAGATGTTGACTGGGCAGGATCAATATCTGACAGAAGATCGACATCCGGATACTGTACATTTTTATGGGGTCACCTGGAGAAGCAAAAAACAAAGTGTGGTGACAAGAAGTAGTGATGAGGCTAAATTTAGAGAAAAAGAGTTTTAGAAAAAAAAATGCCATCGAGTTTACCAATAAAGCTTTGCTGTGACAATAAGTCAGCAATCAACATTGCCAATAATTCAGTTCTACATGATAAAACCAAGCATATAGAAATCGATAAACACTTTATAAAGGAGAAAGTGGAAGAAGAGACAATTTGTAATCCATTTGTGCCAAGCATGCAACAGGTCGCAAATATTCTTACTAAAGGATTATTGAGGCAACCCTTTGAGTTTCAAGTAGGCAAGTTGGGCATGACTGATATATTTGCACCAACTTCGAAGAATATTGGGGATTGATTGGTTAAATCCCATAATAAAGGGGACTATATATGCTTTCCTTTTACTGTATTGTCTTTCCTTTTATTTATTGTCTTTATCCTTAAAGGAGACTCATTGTGGTCAGTTTGAGATGATAAATAAACTGAGAACGATTCTCTCTCCTTTCCATTATTTACATGGTATCAGAGCAGAATTTTCATGTGATTGGTTATTCCGCCCGCATGCTCACCTTCACCCGCGTTATCAGTCCACGTGTTTGACTTATATAACGTCACACACGATGGGGCATATTGAGAATTGTCTCACATTGGGAGTTTAGAAGCTATGCAGCTCTTTATAAGATACATGGACTACTCCACTCATAGCTATTGATTTTGAGTTGGAACCCATGTATTCTTAACAACATCGATAAGCGATTTCTTTACTTTAACTCATTACCATCATCTGGAGTCAGACACAAGCCCTCATGAGTTACCAAAGAAACTTTGGTTGATGGAATAATTAGACCAGTTTCATTTGTAGGACACTTCTCTTTAATGAAAGAACAACTCGTAGATCTAGAACAATTTCTATCAATTACAGATCCAAAAAAACAATCATGTGAATTACTTAAATACTCGGGCTAGAAGTAAATCCCCACAATAGAAGTAATACAATAATTGCTTTCCAGTAGGGATGTCATACATAACAGGCCATAGAAATGAGATTAGGGACGGGGTCAAGTTTTGGCAATATTAAACACAAGTGAAATAAGATAATATTTTTCTATATAAAAGAATTCATTACTCCGCTGACCTGGAACAATTCAAGAGGGGAGTTTCCATCCTTGGAAGATCCTTGTTTAGCATCTACACGAAGCATCACTTGTCTGCATTCAATAGGACATAAGCAGCATCTCAAACTTTTGATTTATTCAAGAGGAACGCCCATCAAACTTTTGGGGCCTTTCGAATGCCTTAATGAATTCCGTGGCATACAAAAATACAAAATGTCATGCCAGATCTTAATCATGAACGTAAATAGTAAGTAGAAGTTTATTTTTTCTGTTTTTCTTATAAAAATAAGAATGGGGGCAACAACTCCTTTCGCGGTGAGAAAAAAACATATTTAAAGGGATATGGAGTAAGATTAAATGGAGGGCGACTCTGCATTGGTTAAACAGGAAGGTAAATTTCAGGTTTTATATTTTATACAAGAACGTCACTCCAAAAATGTCATTGTGAAATTATCAGATACTGCTCCACATCCAAGTTAGCTGACTTACACACAGAAATTTTCTCTGAAGAAATTAAACCCCATTCCAATCATAAAAAACATAGGTTGGAACAAAGGATTCCATTTATGAAAGCAATGAGAAAAGTAGGTAAAGCAGCAAAGAAAATGACCGAAGAAGATATTTATGAAAGGGAAATACATACTTTCCCCATTCGGAAGGAGGATTCCATGCAGACAGAAGCATGTCAGACTTTGCATTGGGAAGACAATTTCTAACAACAAAGTACTTTGTTGTAAACTTAGCAACACCGACATCCTTGTAGTCCCGGTCAAAGTCATAGATCTGCAGCAAGAGATTTGTTCAGATAGAATCTTCTATTACAAGGATGATGAACAGTTCTAATAAGAACATAAATATGGTATTGAACAACAAAATATCAAAAGTCTAACACAATTTGTTACCTACTTACCTATCAAAAGACACGATTTTGCTGAATGAATCTTTCATTTCTGTGTTCTTTCATATATAGTTGTCATTACAATCACTAATCTAGGCAATTACAATCACTAATCTAGCTTCTAACTTAGGTAAGAATATTAATAGCCCTATAATACATCCTTGCTATATTTACATTTGATAAATAAGGAATTATGAGATGATTGTGGTTTACAGACTGTCATCCCCCCTCAAATTGATGCTGGTCGGTCGAGAAGCATCAATTTGCCAACCAGAAATTGATGACGTTGTCTAGTCATAGACTTGGTGAAAATGTCGGCAAGCTGAAGATCGGTGGAAATGTGCGGGAGAGTGATAGTCTTGTTATCCACAACTTCACGAATAGAATGGTAATCTACCACGATGTGTTTCGTGCGTTCATGGAAGACAGGATTGGTCGCGATTTGAATAGCACTTGTGTTGTCGGCATGAAGAGGAGTGAAGTCTAATTGAGAGAAACAAGTTCATCCAATAGGCCACGGAGCCAAAGAATTTCAGAGCACGCAGTGGACATAGCTCGATATTCAGATTCTGTAGAGGATTTGGATACACGAGCCTGTTTCTTGCTTTTCCACGAGATCAGAGATTGACCCAGGAACATGCACCAACCAGTGACAGAGCGACGAGTGTCTGGGCATCCTGCCCAATCAACATCACTGAATCCCGTGAGATTAAGCGTATTTCCGGCAGGAAAAAATAGGCCACGAGATGTCGACCCACTGATATATCGAATGATACGACGAACTGCTGCGAGATGTAAGTGTCTAGGAGAGTGCATAAACTGACTAACTTGTTGAACCGCAAATGAGATATCAGGGCGAGTGATGGTCAAATAATTCAAGCTGCCTGTTGGGTTTTGGCCCATTACCTTGTTATTGTTTGTTGGGCTTTGGCCACTCTCCTTATTAGCCTTAACCGAGCCCCCCTTTCATCTCTCTCTCTTCACCCTTCATCTCCCATTCCAGATGCTTCCTCCGCGTACGCCTCTTCGGCTGGCTCCAGAATCTTGGGACTTGCTCCCCTCCTCTTCGTCTCCCTCGGTGCTATTAAGTTGGCTTGGTTCCATGATGAGGCAACACTCTCTGACAACCGAAAATCCTTAGTGTATTTTCGTCCGCCCCCTTTTCCTTTCGTGTCCCTGTTTCTGTGGTGGTTGGCCGTGAGTTTTGTGCTCCGGTTGTGAGTGGTTCAGACGCTGGCCGTGTGTTAAGCTTGGTGCTTTTGTGGTCAGCTTCGTGGTGGAACTCACTGTGTGTTTAGGTGTAATCCTTGTGTGGTTTTCCCTACTGTGTTCGGCCTTCTCCTGTCGTAGCCTTCGAGCTGTGTGTTCGGGTTGTGTGCTTTGGGCAGTGGTTTGGGCAGTGTCTTCGGGCAGTGTGTGTGTCTCCACCTTTTGGATTCGATACCTTGGTTCCCCGGTGACGACGTTGAAAGGAAACCCAGCTCGACCTGAGCCCTAATTCCTTACTCTTGTTTAGAATTTCAGTTTATAGTTTAATTGTGAAATTGTATACTGTGATTGCTTCGTTTCTTGATTGCAGGTTATCAATCGAGATTGAAAGCGGAACGTACACCTTACAGTGGTATCAGAGCGTTCCGTGCCTGGTGGAGTGCTCGGTTGACCTCGGGCAGTGCTCATTTGGTCTCGGGCAGTGCTCGGTGGACTTCGGGCAGCAGCAGGAGTGCTCGGGCAGACCACGGGCAGCGACTGGAGTGCTCGGTGGTCTCGGGCAGTGCTTGATAGGGCTTCGGGCAGCGGCTGGAGAGCTCGGGCAGCTACTGATATCTCGGGCAGATTCCGGGCAGAACACTTCGGTGTTTCGGGCAGTGTGGTTTCGTCACCCCAGAGCTTTGTCTCTGGGTAGTAAGTGATTATTTCAACCTTTAATCATTTTACTATTTTGTTTCTAGGTGTTTGTGTCCCTTACCCGTAGGAAAATCTCTATCTGAAGCCCCATGCTCGTACACCGTTGAGTGTATTGTGATCTTGTGGGTGATAGCGATTTTTCCTTCCCTTAGCTTGATTAATTCTTTCATATTGTTTTGTGCCTTGTGGTCCTTGCTTCTGCTGATTGGTTGTTGAAATTGTGTGTGCCTCTCTGCTTATTTGTGATGGCTTCAATTTCTGGATATAACCTTGAACCTTTTAATGGAAAATCTGATTTTTCTATATGGCAACAAAAGATGAAAGGAATTTTAATACAACAAAAAGTATTTAAAGCTATTGACGGTAATTGGGCTGAAAACATTACAACTGCTAAGAAACTTGAAGATGACGAATATGCTTATTCTTCTATTATCTTGAACTTATCTGACTCTGTGCTCAGGAAGTGTGGTAAACTATCATCTGCTAGAGAACTTTGGGAAAAATTAGAAGAAATGTTTACTGAAAAATCTTTGCCTAGTAAGCTTTTCTTGTTGGAAAAATTTTTCAGATTCAAGCTAGACTTGAACAAAGACGTAGATGAGAATTGGATGTGTTTACTAAGTTAATTCAAGATATTAAATTGACAGGAGATAAGAACATTGACGACTATTCACCTATTGTTCTCTTAAATGCTATTCCTGAAAATTATAGTGATGTAAAATCCGCCATTAAGTACGGTAGAGATTCTATTACATTGGATACTGTAATGAACGGCTTGAAAAGCAAGGAATTAGATTTAAAAGTCAACAAAGGTAATAGACAATCCTCAGGTGAAGTTATGCACGTTCGTGGTAGATCACAACATAGGCATAATAACAATAACCAATATCAGAAAAATGATAAAAGAGGAAAGAGTAAGGCTAGATCGAAATCTAGGCCTAGCAAGAGAAAATGTTACAATTGTGGGGACCCAAATCATTTCATAAAAGATTGCCCTAAAAAGAAGAATCAGAATAAAAATGGAAATCAGACAAGTGAACAAGCGAACATTGCTTCTACCTCTGGGGAAAACATGGGGGATATTTTTATGGTGACTGAGTTATGTGATTCTGTGAACTCTGTGCTTTCATTACATGTGTGTGAAATGAATGGCTTGTTGATTCAGGTTGCACTTATCACATGACACCACTTAAAAATTTGTTTTCTAGCTACAGAGAAATTGAGCATGCTTCTGTTTCTATGGCCAATGAAAAATTGTGTAAAGTTTCTGGTATTGGTGATATTTGTCTGAAATTTGAATCTGGTTATTCTGTGACTTTGAAAGATGTTAGACATGTTCCTGCTTTGTGCAATAACTTGATGTCTTGTGCTGCTTTAGAGTCTGATGGTTATGAGGGTAAATGGGGAAATGGTTGCATGAAAATTATGCGGGGGTCTTTGGTAGCTTTTAAAGCTGAGAATATGAGGAATTTGTATGTTTGCAAAACAGTCTGTGATAAAATCTGTGCTAATTCTGTGTCGGATGATTTAACTGATTTATGGCATAAAAGGTTAGGTCATATGAGTTCTAAAGGATTAGAGATTTTACACAATGATGGTTGTTTTGGTAGGGATAAATTGTCTTGCATGACTTTTTGTGATTCCTGTGTGTTAGGCAAACAGCAAAGAGTTAAATTCCCTATCTCCCATTCCCCTAATGTGACTAAGTGTTCTGATATACTTGAATACCTGCATGCTGATGTTTGGGGACCTTCACCTGTCCCAACTCAAGGTGGTAATAGGTATTTTTTGTCTATCATTGATGATTACTCTAGAAAATTGTGGATTTTTCTAATGAAGAATAAATCTGATATTGAAAACCAAACTGGAAAAAGATTAAACGGCTTAGGACGGATAATGGAATGGAATTCTGTAATATCTTGTTTGATGACTTGTGCTGTGAATCTGGGATTCTGAGACACAAGACTGTGCCCTATACTCCCCAGCAAAATGGTGTTGCTGAGAGGATGAACAGAACTTTACTCGAGAGAGTTAGAAGTATGCTTGCATCTTCTGGACTCTCAAAGAAGTTCGGGGCGAAGCTGTCGTGACAGCTTCTTATTTGATAAATAGATCCCCTTCCGTGCCTTTGAATGGTAAGTGTCCCGAAAGTGTTTTTTCTGGTAAGCAATTAGATTTTTCAAATCTTAAAGTGTTTGGTTGTTCTGCTTTTGTGCATAGGAAAGGAGACAAACTTGAACCTAGGTCAGTTAAGTGCGTCTTTCTTGGTTATCCTGAGGGTGTAAAAGGATATAGGCTTTGGTTAAGATGTGAACCTGGTTTTAAAACTATTATAAGTAGGGATGTCATTTTTAATGAATCTGAAATGCCTTGCTTGCTTCCATCTTTGCCTGAATCTGATTGTGAGTCTGAGACTACACCGAGCAAGGTGGAGTCTTTGCCTATTGTTACCCCTGTTATTGAAAACGATGTGCTCCCTAATATGAATCATGAGAACTTGCCTGTTAATGAACCTGATTTGCATGAAAAAGTTGACGAACATGTGCATAATGAATTGGTTGCTGATGAACATGAAGATCTGCATGATTATATGTTGACTAGGGATAGAGTTAAAAGGAAAGTGAAACAACCTGCTAGGTTTAATGATTTTCACCTCACATCGCATGTTTTCAATATGTTTGAGTCTATTGATAATTGTGAGCCTAAGACCTATAATGAAGCTTTGAAATCTAAAAATGCTGAGCATTGGCTTAGTGCCATGAAAGATGAAATGCATTCTTTAGTTGTGAATCATACATGGACTCTTGTACCTAAACCTGTTAATTGCTCTTTGGTAGATTGCAAATGGTTATTTAAGGTAAAGAATGAAGTTGATTCTGTTAGATATAAAGCTAGGCTAGTTGCAAAAGGTTTTACTCAAAGAGAGGGTATTGACTATACTGAAATCTTTGCTCATGTTGTTAAGTTTACTACTGTGAGAATTTTATTATCACTTGTTGCTCACTTTAATTGGGAACTTAAACAGATGGATGTTAAAACCGCTTTTTTGCATGGTGACTTAGATGAAAAGATTTACATGAAACAACCTGATGGTTTTGTTGACTCAAAGAACCCTAATCACGTTTGTTTGCTTAATAAATCTTTGTATGGCCTAAAGCAGTCACCTAGGCAATGGAATAAGAAGTTTGATGAATGCATGCTTACCTTAAAATTTAAAAGAAGCTCTTTTGATCATTGCTTGTATTTTAAGGATAAAATGCCTGTGCCTGTTTTCTTGTTGATTTATGTGGATGACATGTTGATTGCTAGTCCTTGTCTCAAATCCATTGAGCATATTAAGAACTGTCTAAGTGATAAATTTGATATGAAGTTCTTAGGAGATGCTAGTAGAATCCTAGGCATGGACATTGTTAGAGATAGAAAGGAATCTACTCTCTGGTTAAAGCAAACTTCTTATGTAGAGAAAATTCTAAAGAAATTTTCCATGTTTGATGCAAAATCTGTTAACGTGCCCTTAGCTGCTCATTTTGTGCTAAGTAAAGATCAAAGTCCCAAAACTGATGCTGACTTTGATGCCATGAAAAATGTACCGTATTCAAATGCAATTGATTCTATAATGTATTTGATGGTTAGCACTAGACCTGACATTGCTTATGTTGTTAGCTGCTTAAGTAGATACATGTCTAATCCTGGTGTGGTACATTGGAATGCCGTTAAGTGGTTGTTGCGATATTTGAAAAACACTATGCATTATGGCTCATGTTTTTCTAAATATGCTGATGGTGTTAAGTTGAATGGTTATGTGGATTCTAATTATGCTAATGATAAGGACAATAGAAAATCTACTACTTCTTATGTTTTTACTTTGTGTGGAGCATGTATAAGTTGGAAATCGCAGCTGCAGCATATCGTTGCCTTGTCGACAACGGAGTCTGAATATGTTGCTGTAACAGAAGCTTTGAAGGAAGCTGTCTGGCTGAAAGGTTTGATCTCTGAACTTAGCTTGCTCGAAGGTAAGGTAGAGGTATTTTCTGATTCTCAGTCTGGTATTCAATTGTGTAAGAATCCTGTTTTTCATGATCGCACTAAGCATATTGATGTTAGATTTCATTACATTAGGATGTAGTGGCTAAAGGATTAGTTAATCTTGAAAAGATTCCTTCTGAATATAATCCTGCTGATATGGGAACTAAGTGTTTACCTATTTCTAAACTTCAATCATGTCTTAAAAATTTGAATTTTGATACCGGTGATTGATTAGTGTTGCTAACTATTTTGATAGTATATAACTGCTGTGTGCGTGTTATAGAATTGTTACCCCGGTTATTGACTTTAACCTCTTTGTGTTGGTCATTGTCTGTATTCTTTGTCTGTGCTGTGTGCTATGACAAGAATCTGGTCCACACAATGCTTTGTGTGTTGTGGGGACCCTTTGGGCGATGATGCGTCATCTATAGGGTTTTCCTTACGTCGAGGTGGAGCCGGTATTGTGCCAAGGTGGAGATTTGTTGGGTTTTGGCCCATTACCTTGTTATTGTTTGTTGGGCTTTGGCCCCTCTCCTTATTAGCCTTAACCGAGCCCCCCTTTCATCTCCCTCTCTTCACCCTTCATCTCCCATTCCAGATGCTTCCTCCGCGTACGCCTCTTCGGCTGGCTCCAGAATCTTGGGACTTGCTCCCCTCCTCTTCGTCTCCCTCGGTGCTATTAAGTTGGCTTGGTTCCATGATGAGGTAACACTCTCTGACAACCGAAAATCCTTAGTGTATTTTCGTCCGCCCCCTTTTCCTTTCGTGTCCCTGTTTCTGTGGTGGTTGGCCGTGAGTTATGTGCTCCGGTTGTGAGTGGTTCAGACGCTGGCCGTGTGTTAAGCTTGGTGCTTTTGTGGTCAGCTTCGTGGTGGAACTCACTGTGTGTTTAGGTGTAATCCTTGTGTGGTTTTCCCTACTGTGTTCGGCCTTCTCCTGTCGTAGCCTTCGAGCTGTGTGTTCGGGTTGTGTGCTTTGGACAGTGGTTTGGGCAGTGTCTTCGGGCAGTGTGTGTGTCTCCACCTTTTGGATTCGATACCTTGGTTCCCCGGTGACGACGTTGAAAGGAAACCCAGCTCGACCTGAGCCCTAATTCCTTACTCTTGTTTAGAATTTCAGTTTATAGTTTAATTGTGAAATTGTATACTGTGATTGCTTCGTTTCTTGATTGGTTATCAATCGAGATTGAAAGCGGAACGTACACCTTACACTGCCAACCAATTTACGATACATAGTAGACTCAGGAAGGAGATCACCTTCGTCGCGTCTATATTTGGCATTGACTTCCAATGGAGTATCCACAGAAGGAGAATCTTGAAGACGGGCCATGGTGATAAGATCTTGTGCATATTTGTGTTGATTCATGAAGATACCAGAGGGTCGGTTATGAATCTACAATCCCAAGAAGTAGGTAAAAGGACCAAGATCTTTCATATGAAATGAGGCATGTAGATGCTGTCGTAGCCGAGTAATCAAATCGGAGTCGGTCCCAGTAATGACAATATCATCGACATAGACAAGAAGAAGAACAATACCCACAGAAGACTTGCGAAGGAACAGCGAGGAGTCATACTTACTCTGCTGAAAGGAGAACTGAAGCAATGTAGTCCGAAATTTGTCAAACCATGCACGTGGAGCTTGTTTTAAGCCATATAACGAGCGTTTCAATTTACATACTGCCGAGGGAGAATGGGGAGTAAGACCAAGAGGGAGTTTCATGTACACATCTTCTTTGAGATCACCATGAAGAAAAGCATTCGTAACATCCATTTGGTGAAGCATCCAGCCGTGGGAAGCAGCAATCGAGATAATAGTGCGTACGGTGGTCATTTTCGCAACAGGAGCAAAAGTATCCTCATAATCGATCCCGTATTCTTGTCGATTACCAAGAGCAACCAACCGTGCTTTATATCGGTCCAATGTCCCATCCGATTGGAGTTTGATAGAATAAACCCATTTACACCCAATGGCCTTAATATGTGATGGACAAGATATAGGGATGGCAATGGGGCGGGTCCAAACCCGGACCCGTATTGAACCCGACCCGCCGGGGCGGGTCCAAACCCGCTTCAACCGGGTTTGGAAGCGGGGCGGGGCGGGTCCTGGGATTGGCCGAACCCGCCCCGCACCCGCCCCCCTATGCATTTTTAATTTTTTTTTTAAAAAAAATAATATTAAATATACATTTCACTTCTTTGATTGTACAATAATGTGTTATTGTTTAATTTCATATCAAAATTCATGTGTTTATGGTAAAGAAGTTGAACATTTTGAATGGAATAAAACTAAATAATAAATATTTGATAGTTTAAAGATAGTTTTACGATGCTTATTATAAATATTTAATAGAGGAAAACATTAAATTTAATCTCAAAACTCAATTTTCGTGTTTCAAAATTAATTTCTACCAAATTTTTTTTTTTATAAAAAAAAAAAATTGTTTGCGGGGCGGGGCGGGTAAACCCGCGAACCCGGCGGGTCTAAGCGGGGCGGGGCGGGTATGGGTTTTATGTGTAGCGGGGCGGGTCCTGGGATTGGCCAAACCCGTCCCAAACCCGCCCCGTTGCCATCCCTAACAAGATACAATATCCCAGGTGGCATTGTCTTGAAGAGCCCGTAATTCGACATCCATTGCAGTTTTCCAGCATTCATGCTTAATAGCCTCAGAGTAGCATGTAGGAACAGTGTTAGATGTCAAAACAGCATGAAATGAAGATGGAGAGAAGCCATACCGATCGGGAGGATGAGAAGTACGAGTAGATCGCCGAAGTTCAGTGACAGAATCCAACGTAGAATCGGGATCCAATGTTTGGGCAGGTTCAGGCGGCGGATCGGGCTCCAAAGGAGGCAATATTTGGCGTCGTCTTTCATACACAATTCCAGGTTTGAATCGGTTGTGAGAACTGGGTAAGTAATCAAATGTAGGAAGTATAGGTGTATTGGGCTTGGTCGTATAATGAGTGCTAAAGAAGTATTGATTTTCAAAGAAAACAACATGACGAGAAATACGAAATCTATGTGAACACGGATCATAACAAACATAGCCTTTGTGAGAAATGCTATATCCCATAAATGCACATTTGACAGCTTGTGCAGACAGCTTATTACGTTCATGACTAGGCAAATGAACAAAGCAGATACATCCAAAAGTGTGCAAGTCCCGGTAGCTAGGTTGATTATTATGGAGACAGTAGTAAGGTGATGTAAACAGTAAGACACTGGATGGTAACCGATTTATAAGGTAAACAGCTGTGGATAAGGCTTCAACCCAAAATTTAGAAGGAACACCCGATTCAAGTAACAATGTTTGGGTGATGTCTAACAAATGACGATTTTTCCGTTCGGCCACCCCATTTTGTTGAGGTGTGTATGGACAAGAGTGTTGAGAAACAATGCCTCTATGCTCTAAAAAAGCAAGAAAATCGCGAGACATGTATTCTCCACCGGAATCTGATCGGAGTATTTTTATGCCTTTTGAGAATTGGGTTTCTACAAAAGTGACATATCGCTGAAATACGGAGAACACTTCAGATTTGGACCTAAGGAAATAAATCCATGTATATTTGCTATAATCATCTATGAAAGTGACAAAATATTTATAGCTAGCATGAGAGATTACTGGTGCAATTCCCCATACGTCACTGTGAATCAAGTCGAAACAATGGGTAGCACGAGTACCATGATGAGTGAATGAGAGGGACTTACTTTTTCCTATTTTGCATGTGGCACAATCAAAAGCAATAGTAGATGAAAATTGAGTTTTATTGCCCAATAAACCATAATTTATTACATGAGACAAAACAGTAGGATTAGGGTGACCCAAGCGTTTATGCCAAATAGAACAATTATTATTGACGGTATTGCAAGCCATAGAAATAACAGAAGGAATTGAAAAATGCAGAAAAAACAAACGTCCAATTTTAGGCCCCTTCGCGAGTATCCTCCCCGTCACCTGATCCTGCACAATATTATCATCAACTAACTGGCCGACAGATATAAGATTAGTAGATAATTCGGGAGATACAAATACATCCCTGACAGAAGAATTAACATCTCCAATCTCGTGTATGGGCAAGTGGCTACCATTAGCAATGGTGATGTGTAAAGGACCCGTATAGGAGCGAATATTATGGAGATGGTCCGCCTTACGGGTCATGTGATTAGATGCCCCAGAGTCAACAAGCCAAGATCGCAATTTATTAAGACCGTCACCTTGAATTCCTAAGGTAGAGAGAGCAGATATTATCATCTGTTGAACGGTTTCAGGAGTGATATGCGGGGGAGCAGCAGCCGTAGAAGAGGAGGACCCAATCTTTGTGTAATAACTGTTAACCTGCCGATTTTGAGGACGAGTAGGACACTCAGGAATAAGGTGACCTGGTTTCTTGCAGTAATTGCAGCGCTACTTGTCACATTGGCTAGCAAAATGCCCATAGTCCTTGCAACTATAGCATTGAACCTTGGTCAAGTCCCGTCGTTTCCCTTTGACGTGTGAGGCATAGGCAACCGCATTAGATGGGACAGAGTGTTTCTGAACCGTCCCTTGAGTTTGAAGTCGTTGTTCTTCACGAAGCAATTCACCGAGGCACACATCTAAGGATGGAGAAGGTTCATGATTCATTAGTGATGCACGAGCAATTTCAAAGTCAGGCCGCAATTTCATCAAGAACTGATCCCTCTTGCTTTGTTCGTGTACCGCCTGAACAACAGCTATAGAAGCATCAGGGACTGTGGTATAAATAATATCCGCAAATTCTGCCCATAGTGTTTGAAAGCCAGTGAAGTATTCTTGAATCGATCGATCTCCCTGAGTATAAATTCCAATTTCATATTCTAATTGGAATCTGCGTGCAACATTGTTTTGAGAGTAAACTTTTTGCAGATATTCCCACATAGACTTGGATGTCTTATACGGACGGAGATTGAGAACAATTAGGAATCAACCGAGGCTAACATCCATGTCATGATGCGAGCATCCTTGATCTTCCATGCTGCCAGTGTTGATTCATCAGTAGGGATGGGGTCACTGCCATCAATATGGCCCCATAGTTCTTTACCCGTCACAAAAAGCCGAAATTGAAATTCCCATGTCGAGTAGTTTTTACCGGTGAATTTCACTCCAAAAGATTCGAAGTTGCTCATGACTAGGAGCAAGAATAATTGGCAATTGATTAGCCTTTAACACAAAAAAAAACAACAAAAATGAATCTGGACACAATCTTAAATCTGTAATTTCAAGATTCAAAAGTCCAGAATTTCTGAACACCAATGGCGCACAACAAGAAGAAACGAAGGGAAGGAAAAAATTCCTACGAGCCACAAAATCTCGGAAATCAGAATTTTTTTTTTTTTTTTTCGAACTGGAACGGAGTGACAGCGACAAGATCGGACAAATCCCGATGGGTGGACAAACAATTCAGAAGCAAGAAATCGAGCGCCTCGAGCGAGATTCAGCAACCCAAGATCGGAAAAAAAATTCCAACGTGAAACCGATGAAATCGCGAATTCAACGCGATACAGATGAAATTCGGACAGAAACAATCGCTCAAAGAAAAAATTTCAGAGATTTGGCTCTGATACCATATCAAAAGACACGATTTTGCTGAATGAATCTTTCATTTCTGTGTTCTTTCATATATAGTTGTCATTACAATCACTAATCTAGGCAATTACAATCACTAATCTAGCTTCTAACTTAGGTAAGAATATTAATAGCCCTATAATACATCCTTGCTATATTTACATTTGATAAATAAGGAATTATGAGATGATTGTGGTTTACAGACTGTCATTACCTACCTTAGATTCCTTGACTACTTCCGAAAGATAAAAACTCTGGGAAGATAACATAGAAAAACTAAGTTGGAAGACCACTTATTTAGAAGATGTGTATGTTAAGCTCGACGACTTGGAAATAAAGAATTGACTGAATTAGAAATGATTGATATCAGATAAAAGATTGGGTGGGTACCAGCACTAAAGATAAGATTAGGGTTGGATGTTTAAGATGATTTCAATTTGTTCAAAGTGAGTCACTTGCGAGGTGTCATGGTGCAAGACTCCACCTCCACCACCTATCGCTTTGACAAAAACTACAGCTAGTACTAATGATACAACTCAAATCTTTCAAATAACACAGTAGTCATGCACCCGTTTCGACCACTTTACTGATTGGGCCAACTATAGCTCCCCAGTAATTCGCCTCCTAATTACTTCACGAACTCGCAACTTACGAGGATCGAACATGTGATATTGTCTCCAATACCAATTATAAGAATCAAGTGTTTGACACTTCACCAAAATCGATTGTCAGTGGTAACAGTATAACTCAAATCTTTTAACCGTACATCAACTAAGCATCACGTTTCAACCGTTCGACTGACAAAAGGCATTTGTACTCACCAGCACGTAGGATACTAAATAGTAGAATTCTTAAAAAAGACAGCGCTGGAAGTTAACTTGATACAACTTTTTAAACCTGCTTTTAAGTGGATAGGTATTGTGAAAACTTAATTCAAAGCAGAATATAATGGAGAAGAGAGCTAACTAGTTTGGGATTGGTGATATAGCCCATATACATATTTTTTTATCTTTCCTCTTTTGGAGAAAAATAATCACACATTATCATATTCATAAACAAATTGGTCAGGGACATGTTAATAAAATGAAAAGTGAACAAACACAAATCTGACAAGAACTTTTCCTTTGTCAGAAAGATGCTACGTTGGCATGTTATTATTTAGGAAAAAATCGAGGCTCGGATAATTTTCAAACACCCAAACTGAATCCAGATGTAAACTATGGGATGATGCACATGCTTTCACCCACTAAGAATATAAGTGAATATTGCCGGCTTGCCGATGGTTTGTAGTACTTTATTGATTGGTTAGACAAGAGAAGGCAGATAGGACTCCAGAAAATCCAAGACATGGGGAAACCAAAAATATACATGGAAGATGGTGAATGTGAAACAAATGAGAATTTCCGCTGGTAGATAATCACATAAGCTGACCATGGTAAAGCAAACGTTTAAGAATAATTTCAACTACAGCTCTTTAATTGAAGTTGAACAGAAAAAACACCATAACTGACAATCAAGCAAGCACCATGCAATATTTATACTAACACAGGCTCACCACGTCATTTAACTCTGCTTCAGCAAAAGATTTCCCGTCAACAAGCATCCCCCAAACAACTTTATTAATTTGCAAAGAAATTCGCATAGCATAAGATGGGCTTTTATTCCTCTCCTTTTCCATTAATCGTAGCTGTGCAGCTTTCTGCAAAGCTATTCTTAGCGAAGATGATGCAGCCTTTCTAGACTTCTGTGCATTCATGAGCTCTTTTCTCAGTCTTTGCACCTGAGAATGACCCCGATTAAGCAATAAATTCCATCACACTGAAGCAAGCATGCAGAAAAATAAGGAGCAAGTCGATGCCCATATTTTTACAATTAAATCCCAAGTCAACAAAGTATTAGCAAAATTTTAAGAAACTAAATCTGAATTCTAATACTTAAAATTTCTTTTTTTTTTTATCAGACAAATAATATATAATATAAAAGGTGGTGCCAAAGGCACGATAAAGTTACTACAAGATGTAGCAAAATACTTAAAATTTCTAATATTCAGATTATTTTCAAGAAAGATTGCCCTTGGTTTATAATCAGCAAGATCAAACATTGAATACATCCTTCGGCAATTTTATAACATGTGTGGATCAAAGTGTCAATGCACGTGAAAATACATGAAGTACACAACATAGAAAGAATGTATGCTAAAAAAAAGCATATGCTAGCATACCAAAAAGACACTATCACAACAAAATTACAAAGAGAACTATTGCAAATATGACAGCACTTCAACATGTTAAGAATCTTACTAATGTGGCTAGCACACCAAAAAGACAGTATCAGAACAAAATTACAAAAAGAACTATTGCAAATATGAAAGCACTTCCACATGTTAAGAATCTTACTAATGTGGCTAGCACACCAGAAAGACACTATCAGAACAAAATTACAAAGAGAACTATTGCAAATATGAAAGCACTTCAACATGTTAAGAATCTTACTAATGTGGATCTTCCACCAGTTATCATCCATAGATCCATTTCCATTTCGGGGTATGGGTCTCCAGAATTGTCAACTTGAAGAGACAATTTCCGCATATCGTCGATGATCAACTTCTGGATTCTCTCTTTCTGTTCAAGGTTTACTTTTGCCAGTTCTACCTCTTCAACACCATCAGGAACCACTTCATCGGCCTCCTCTTCAACATTTTCGTCATCGTCAATGGAATATGATAGATTGCTTTTTCGAGGCCTGAATAATCAATTTCATCACTTTTTTTTACCAGAAGAAACAATATATTAATATAAAAGGAGTACGAGAAGTACCCAAAAAATTACAAAATTACAAAATAAAGCAGTACAATAGACACCTAACAATGAAGAGCTAATAAGCAAACATTCGGTTCTCTGATCAAATCTAAAAACGAAAGAGTCATTGTTGATACTAGACAGCAAAAAAAATTTCTGCATTGCATTGAAATATACCTAGAAATAAAAAACTTAGTACATGTTGAAAAAATTATTTCTGAGTTTAAATTCAAAGCACAATCTGCAATAGACAGTCTAGTAGATGTCAAAACTTCAAAAATCATCCTCAATTTGTACCATCAACTCATAACTCTATGTTAATGGCTAAATTTGGATGGGAATTCCCTCATGTCGGGTAGCAAGTGTAACAGGAGCTATTTTTCAATTTGGTGGAAAGATATTAGGAAGACAATGTTTGTGGATCCTTTAGGGTGGTTTAAACAAAATTTTGGAGAGATGTGTGGTTAGGGGATGAGAGTCTGGAATTCAAGTTCCCCAGACTAGCATCAATCGTTAGGGATAGAGGCATTTAAGTAGGTAACATGGGGTATGGGTTGAGGGAGTCTGGTCTTGGAAACGGGATTGGAGAAGATATCTTTTTGAGTGGGAAAAAGAATTACTTGTTGTTTTACTAACTTTTCTTGACAGGATACCGCTGGAGCGAGATGTAGAAGACAGATGGGAGCGGGGACACGAATCGACTAGATCTTATTCGGTCTGATCGACTTATCAACTATTTCAAGAAGAGACAGCTCTGGGAGGCGATATTCAGAAGGCATACAATACTATTTGGGATTCAGGAGCGCCAGATAAGGTCACATCCTTCTCTTGGAGATCAATTAAAGACCGCATACCTTTGAAAATTAATTTGTGGAGACGGAACATAAGGACAGGTCCAATATAAAATTGTTGTGAACTGTGTCAGAAGAGTAATCAACTGAACACCTTCTGTTTTCATGCTCAATATCATATTCTTTATGGATGGAATGTTATGAATGGTTGGGTTTGAAGCTTGTACTCCACAAGGACTCGGTCAATCCCCTACTTCAACACAAAGGCATTTGGTTTAAAAAAAAGGGTTGAAGGGTTGGTTGACTATTTGGCAAACAGTTATTTGGACAATATGGTAAGCAAACAATAGGTTCCACAAACCAGTCACTAAGCGAATAAGGGAACATCTATTTATATTGTGCTTTGATCCACATCCAAATTCGCTGCTTCAGCAATCCACCACGGTAAACCAATCAGAGCAATCACCTTCAAAGACTCTCTTATTCCTTTCAGACCACAGGCACGACACTGAACAAGCCCATAACGATGTCCAAACATTTTTCAAGATACCAAGATGTCTCAGCCCTTCATGGATTTCTAGATTAACTATTGGTTCCTCATGACCCACATAAGGTAGGTGAAGCCAATTATAGAATTCAGACCATACCTTATATGAGTAGGTACAATGGCAGAAGAGGTGTTTGTGATCTTCTATTTCGGAGTTGCAAAACGGACAGCAGGGTTCATCGATGTGCATACCTTTCGGAGTTAGTGATCTGGAGTTTTTCTTTTGATTATAATTTTTGTAATTTCTAGGGTACTTCTTGTACTCGATTTATGATATATATTTGTTTTGCCTGATAAAAAAAATGGTTAAATTTAAGTTTCGACACAAAAGAAAACCCTTACAAAAAAGGCAATGCAGTAATAGTGTAATACCAATCATATATAGACAACCCATCTTGCAACTTACTATTATATGACAAATGACCACCCCCGTCTAACCTAGAGCAGGTTAAACAAAGATGTTATCCATATTTAATGGAATCCATAAACCGGAGTACATTGTAATTTCACTCACTAAGACACCTGCATTTTAAAAAGTGATGGAAGTATCTAATTGCACATAAAAAAGAAGCCATTCCATATCATTTCTTGCCTAAAACTTTAGAAGTTTCATGATTCAACCAAATATCACACGAGCGTTCTACATTTTATAAGGTTTAGAGGAGCGAGCTTTGTACTCTCTATAGTTTTAACTAGTGCCAAAACATGTTCCCTTCCACACTCACTGCGTCAAATTTGGCATTGAAATAACCGAATTACAAAATCCCAATTAAAGGCATTCACATGCACTACATTGTCAGAATATCACGTAAATATAAGCAAATAGCAGATTGTGGCATTCTTACTTAGGAAGCCGAGCAAAAAGAAGATTGGTCAACACATCAAGCATGACTTGAAATTGTCTGGATGTCATTGTAGCCGTAATATTATGAGAATTGAATGACAGCTCTTTCAAAGGCTTCACCTGCAAAGACAATCATGACTGTTACAATAAAGTGAAATGTCACAACTCATTTAAGTTTAGCACATGTAACTTTATTTCAGCAAATATGAACTTTTGTTTAAATGGAAAGCCATCTTTATTGAAAGCTAGGAAACAGCAATTATGAACTTTTATCCCCTGAAACATAGATATTAACTTTCAAGTCAGCAGTTCCTCCCTTGTGCCTTGTGTAGCGAAAGTACATGTCACAGGGCATAAAAACCCTTTCAAGCAAAGCTCCAGTGCGCTTCACTTTTGGTGAACTCCGACGAATTTTAGGAAGCCACTGCAGCCCAGCACCTGGATCCACATCAGTTGGGGCTACATGAGCCTGCACGTGCTCCAACATAACAGAGAATTCCATGCGATTCCATGACATTTCAGGCTGAGATTCAGGTAGGTGAATCTTTTCTCCGCCAAGTGCTTGTTCGATCATCTCATGGCCAACAGCAAGGATTGAATGAAATGACCGAGCTAAAACACGGCCACTTACAGCAGCAAGCAAGAATCTACCCTGTCAAAAATGATTTATAGCATTAATTATGACTAATAATTAAAGAGAATTATTACTAATATTGCAACCATCCATCTGCTTGCTTTTCCTTTTCCTGTTGATTTCGACCTTGATATCATTTATGACCCCCCACTAGTAGAGAAAGTCGATGAAGCTCAAACCCTTTGTTGAAAGGTGTAGGCCTATCTTGCTAATCAGAAATGAAACCAAGAATTTATCATTTAAAGGACACCCACAAATCAGTTGTCTGTTTCAGATTCCCCTACTATTAATACACTACATTCTCACCCCTATCAGCGACTTCTCTGATAGTGAGATTTCCACAAATGACGGAACGAAGGTGGCTTTGAACAAGCTTGAACACCTCACATTTCAGATATAATACAAGACAAGTTACATATATTGCACTGAAACACGTGTGGCAACATGAGAAAATCTAAAGTGATAGGACTAAACATCGTGTAAGCACATTTTGAAAGTAATGCCTAGCTTAATTTGATGTTGAACAAGTCTTAATCAATATCTATGGCATTTTTACCGTCAAGGGTACACCATCTATCAATAATATACATTAAGGGACAAGATTGCTGGTATTCCTAATTTGCTTCTTCTTTACTCTCTTCAAAGGATTATTATCACTGTACATCAGTATCAGAAAGCCGAGAAACATGTTAAAACATTTCCTCCCTTTCAAATATCATTTCCAATATCCAAACCCATGGAGCGTGCAATCACAAAATTATCAAAAATCTTATTTTTTTGGTAAATGAGGTACCATCTATTGTTGGAGGTTTGAAGATAAGTTCCCCAAAGTTGTCCTATTAACATTCCGATATAAACCATAGAGATGATCATAAACACTTTAATAGCATTTTGTAACTCACATTAGATTCTTCTGAGTGAAGATTGAATTGCGGCTCAATAACGTTCACCATAAAATGGCGCGTCCCCTCTTCCTCAGAGTCATCAACATTGCCATATTTTGCTGTATATAGGCACATAATATACACATTAACTAGGAGAAAAGAAGGTAGCCAATATTTTGCATAAGTGGGGGATTTCCATGAAGGAAGTATGATGTGGCTTATGCATAATAAATGATTGATTCGCAGCATGAAAGCCTAAAACTAAGTAATAACATAAATTTACCAATGCAAGAGAATGATACTTTGACTCATAATTCCAAGTAAAAGGCAACTGCGTTGCTAGCAAGATCAAATCAATGGTAGACTGACAGGATACAGTCTAGAAGGGACTGTCTACAAAAGTAATTAACAGCATAATTAAAAAATTATATTCCAATATGTGACATCACATTAAGAATTGTGAACTCATGCAACAACTTTGCAAAAAGGAGGCTGAATCGTGACTAGATTTTGCTGCCATAACTATCCTATTTTGGAGACTAATAGAAGTAACCAACTTAAGTAGAAAGCAGCCTCTCTCCAACTGTTTCTACTTTCTTATAACTAAAACATTTATAATTATAATTAATGATTAAAACCAAAACATGAGTGTAACTATTATGGTAACATAACAAAATTATCCATACACTAAAATGCACATGAAAAATAAATTGTACGTGTGTTTGAGAGAGAGAACTTTGAATTTACCAGTCACACTAGAGGAGGGATTTTCAGTTGTAGCTGAATCTGATGGACAAGGCAGTCCTTCAGAAGTTTCAATGTACGGAGAAGAACCAGACCCATGATAGGAAGAAGGTGACTTTTGGTTATCATTTTTGGGTGTTTCAGGTTTATCAAAGACCTTGTTCTCCTCATGCAATTTTCTTTGCGCATATTGTCGAGAAGGAGAAGGCTTTGGAGGTTCAAATGCCTTAGATATCCCGCCAACCCAAGACCAGACAGCATCTCTATTTTCAAGAGTCCACAGAAGCTTCAGTCCGTAAACAAAAATTCGCCTGCAGTTGTCAGCAATGATAATGTTATATCCATCATCATCACTGGGGTCAGATCTTGTATGGTCATCACTCTCGCTCCCATTTTCAAACTCAGATCTGACATATGTCATCTCAAGATATCTTCTTCCAGCTTCTTGCCATGCTAATAACCTCGCAGGGTCAGCCTTTGGGGCTTGCCGGCGGATTGTGAAGTAATCAGATGATAACAAAAAAACATCATCATGATGCCTTTCTGTGTGGTTGCTAGTGGAGCTATTTTTATCACTCAAAACCCTGTCCATTGATGCAGACTGGGATTGCTTCCTTGTCATTTGAACTACTTTTGCTACAGTTGGGCAATCTTCCTTATTTATAAATACTTTGGGCATGTGCAGGTCAAGACCCTGATACACAAGATCGAGAGGGTCCCGTCTGCATTCAAAAGTATATTTTTGCATACCTCGACTATAATAGAGTTCATATTTCAACTTTGTCATCTTAAATGCTAGTCCCTTTGCTGGGTCATCGTCATGTAAAGGCATGTGCCTAATATATGTTGGGGTTGCATCAACCCTGAACATAAATTCTGTCATTACTTTGTCTAGCGACAGATTACCTGATCTCGGAATCCTAGGGATCCCATAACGGGGCCACCTAGAAAAGGTTCGCAACTTATGGGGAGGAAGGTAGTGTAAGTTCCAAAAATTGATCAACCATGACAAATCATGATGTCCGAGGTTCACAATCAGTGAATCAATTGATTCATTTTCTGATTGTGATGGAAAAAATGAAGCTCTGTCCTGAATGGCCTGATCATTAATACAAAAGGATTGTGGTTGGCGATCACCACAAGGAAGAGGCCTAAGGGAGAAATTCCATTTGAGAGAAAGAGATGTGGATCTGAACGGATCGAAAACCTTTTGACGAGGTTTACCTTCATTAGGAAGCGCAAATAAATAATGATTTAGGGGATTTCCAGACTCACAATCCCATTCCATTTTCACTTCAACAGTAAAAATTGGGGCCTGAAGGAAAGGCCCAGATAATCCAACAAAAATGTTTCGAGATGGAATTCTTTAGTAAGTTCTCTAAGCTGCTCACTAAAATCTTGAAATCCTTGGAGGACAAGTAAACACGACCATCTGATTGTTGAATTTCCATGTAACCTGATATAACATGAAGTTTGTCTAAGTTTTCGTAGGGATCGGTGGTTGCAAGAATGTTCCATCTTGTCTCAGAAAAATATAACGTGTTGTGTCCATGAATGTAGTTTCTCATTTCATCCCACCAAGGTAAATTCTTTTCCTTTTTAGGTGGCTGAACATCTGGATTTGGATTCCTTGTGCTTAAATTGGCTCTACGAAGAGCCACAGTAAAAGCATAACTAACATCAGTAAAAGATGGTTCGAAACCAGTGCCAAATGAAATTTCTCCTTTCTGAAAATGTATGGGCAAATCACAATAAGTTTTTATTGGAGGAGTCGTGCCGCTAGCTGAACGTAGCATATCCACTTTCCTCCATTTTCCAATGTAGACATTTTGGTGAATCTGGGGTTGAAAACTGGTTGCCTGCAATCACAAATTGGTATAATTGAGAATTCCGAATATATGTTTATGCTGTTGTCTCAAGATAGTAAAAAATATACCGCATACAGAGGGTGTAAAGCTACAATCAACAAATTGGCCTAATGATAGGACTTAATAAAAGGTTCATGCAATAAATATTCTACACAAAATAAGGAGAAACGGTCCACTCAAACATTTCAAGGACAAAGTCAGCGTGATCAGTCACTGAGAGAATGTCCTACAATAAAGGATCTGCAAGAATCACAAAAGCGTAAGATGAATAGAGCACCAGGTTGTCGACTGAGATACCAAACATGATGTTGATAAGGATGCTAGGAGTTTGACTTATCTAAAATAATAGACAAGTTTATCTCTTTATTTAAATTGAAGGATTAGAAGTCTTTTATAAATATAAGATATTAAGTTGTATTTATTCAAGATTAGAACAATAAATAAAAAAAGGAGAAGACTACACTAAGTCTCTCAAATGTTTTCCCTTCTTCACGCCTTTATGGTACCAGTGCGTTAAAGGCTTTCATCGAGCTTCCTCGTTTTTTTCTTCTCTACTTTTCCGTCCTTTTTTCTTGATGGTTAAGATGGCTTTTTCAGGAATTTCTAATGATAAAACTTCGGATTCTTCTGACCCAGTTTCCCCACCAATTTCATCAACCCTTTCCGCTGCCACCTTCGAATCATCGTCCTTGCATATTACAAATCATAAATTGAGCGGCAAGAATTTCCTACATTGGTCTCGGTCCGTTCAATTGGTGATTCGTGGTAAGGGGAAATTCGGATATATTGATGGGTCTATTCCCCAGACGTCGCCCTCGGATGCTTCCTTTCAAATTTGGGACGTCCAGGATTCGATGGTTATGGCTTGGATTCTTAATTCGATGGAAGAAGGGATTAGTGACACTTATTTATTTCATCCCGCGGCCAAAGCTATAAGGGATGCTGTCACGCTTGCATACTCTGATTTTGAAGACTTTTCCCGGGTGTTTGAACTCCGTAACCAAGCCCGTAATGTGAAACAAGGTGACAACACCGTTACTCATTGATTCAATTCATTGAAGCGGGTTTGGCAAGAATTGGATATGTTCCATCTGTGTGATTGGAAAGATCCCGCTGATGGGATTCTGTATCGATCCATGCTCGCCAAGGATTGAGTCAATGATTTTTGGCGGGGCTTAATCGCGATTGGATGATGTTCGTGGTCGAATTCTGGGGATAAAGCCACTTCCTTCTATTGATGAAGTTTTTGCAACAATTCGTCGTGAGGAAAGTCGAAAGTGTGTGATGCTTCCTTCCGAGCCACAAATACCAGAATCATTGGCCCTTGTTATGCATAATTCTGACGAGAACTCTATTCCTCGGGTCAAAGACGGGAAACCTTGGTGTGCTTGATGCAAATGCCACTATCATACCGTGGACACTTGCTGGAAAATACACGGAAAACCGGCCAATTGGGTTCCGAATAGGGCCAAATCTCGGGCACTAATTCATCCAATCCCGAGGCAGTTTTTTCCAAAAGTCAAATGGATCAATTGTTGAAAATGTTTTCAGCCAGTGAACTTTCTTCCTCACATGTTGCTGCCACAGGTACAGTGCCCACATCCCGTAGTGCCCCAAAAACCATGGTGAGACTTGGATCATTGATTCGGGTGCCTCGGATTATATGTCATCAGGTAAGGCCTTTTTTACTTCTTATTTGCCAACATAAGATCTTCAAAGGGTTAAAATTGCGGATGGTTGTATGCTACAGTTGTAGGTGGTGGGGTTGCTTCACTTACCCCTTGCTTAACTCTTAAGATGTTTTATTTGTTCCCAATTTTTCATGCAATTTACTCTCTATCAGCAAATTGACCATGGAATTGAATTGTTATGCTTATTTCACACTAACTACTTGTGTCTTTCAGGACCGGGTTTTGGGGAAGAGGATCGGCAGTGCTAAGGCTTGGTCTGAGCTCTATTACCTTCAGCATGAATCTTTTGTTGCTCACCTCGTCCATAACCCAACCGTGTTCCATCTCTTTCTTGTACACAACGGATCCTGCTTCTGCATTACAGACTAGGTCATCCAAAGTTTTTGTACTTAAAACATCGGTTTCCATTTTTATTTAGGGCTAATGATTCTTTTCATTGTGAAATTTGTCATTTATCAAAACACACGCATGTGTTTGCCCGCCGGTTAATTATCAACTTTCGAAACCGTTTCATTTAAATTTGGGGTCCTTCGCGTGTATGTGCTACTTCTAATCGACGTTGGTTTATTACTTTTACTGATGATCATACTCGCGTTTGTTGAGTTTATCTGTTAAAAGAAAAATCAGAGATTGGACAAGTCTTTCAAAAAGTTTCACTATGATCAAAACTCAATAACGCCACTATTCAGATCCTACGGACGGATAATGGCACAGAATATTTTAACTCCCTACTGAGTGATTTTTTAACTACAAATGGCATGCTCCACCAAAGCGCTTGTGTTAATACACCTCAACAAAATGGTATTTCAGAACGTAAAATTCGACATCTATTGGAAGTTGCTCGTTCACTTCTGTTTGCTTCGAATGTTCCAAAACTTTTTTGGGGTGACGTTGTCTTGAATACATGCTATTTAATTAATCGGATGCCATCACGAGTTCTCAATTTTCGGTCTCCCCTTGAGTGCTTACATGCATGTGTTCGTAATTCTCATTTGTTTTTCCCAACTTGATCTTAAGGTGTTCGGTTGTTCGGCCTTTGTTCATGTTCATGCTCATCTTCGTAGAAAATTAGATCCTCGGTCACATAAATGCATATTTTTGGGCTACTCTTCCACCCAAAAGGGTTATCGGTGTTACTCATTTGCAATGAAAAATATTTCATTTCGCGGGATGTCATCGAGACCAAGCCATACTTTCCCTCTCAACAATCGGATTTTCATGCCCAGGGGAGCCTTCGACCATTCATAATCCGGCCACTGTTCTTCGTAACTCCTGGGAATACATGTGGACCTTCCTTCTCCTCCACCTCCATCTGTTCCTCCTTTTCAGGATACCTTGTCTAATTCTCCTACTCGGTTACCCACTCATGAACAGTCAACGGCAAGGGGAAACTTGGTACAGTCGTTTCCTTTGCACTTCTCCAGAGAAAAACCTCCATCTAAGGTAATAGACCCGGTAGACACCCACAAAACCATAGGCACTGATTCCAACTTGAAATCGGAGTCCAATGATAACTGTGAAATTGACCCCTCTCTGGATCTGAATCTTGATCTTGACGTACCAATAGCAGTAAGAAATGGGGTTAGGTCTTGTACAGAACATTCTTTGGCCAAAATTTGTGTCTTATGGACATCTCTCCACTTCAGTTAAGGCTTGGTTTTAAACTTATCGAGTGTCAAAATTCCCACAATGATACATGAAGCATGGAATGATCCAAACTGGAAAAATGCCATTTTAGAAGAGATGCATGCACTGGAAATGAATGGAACATGGGGTGCAAATGGGTTTTTACTGTTAAATACAAGGCTGATGGCTCAATTGAAAGATATAGATCAAGCATAGTTGCAAAGGGATAGACACAAACCTATGACATTGATTACCAAGAAATCTTTGCCTCTGTTGCCAAGATTAACGCAGTGAGAGTCATTATCAATTGCTACAAATTTCGATTGGCCACTCTATCAACTGGATGTAAAGAATGCATTTCTAAATGGGGAACTTGAAGAAGAAGTATACATGACAGTACCTCCAGGCTTTGATGAGGAGGAGCAAGAAAGATAAGGTATGCAGATTGAAGGAATCGTTATATGGGCTGAAAAAATCTCCACGAGCCTGGTTTGACAGATTCACAAAAGCAGTTCTGAAACTTGATTATTGAAGGTACACTGAAGGAAAAAGCTTCTTTTCTTTTAGTGATTTCTACCTTAAAGATTACAATGATAATAGTTGCAATATATAGAGGACTCATAACCTTATAATTAAGGTAACAATCTAATCTAGAAGGAAATAAATAATCTAATAAATAGAAAGATAAAAGAAATCAAATCATATCATTCTAATTAATAGAATGAAGACTCAAATCATATCAAATTTATCAACAATCCCCCTCAAGCTGGAGAGTACAAATTGTGCATTCCCAGCTTGTCTATAAATTTTTCAAACATGGGTTTGAACAAGCCTTTAGTAAGTATGTCAGCAGTCTATTCTGATGTCGGAATATAGTCAATGCTGATTGTTCCTTCATCAATCTTTTCTTTAATCAAATGTCGATCCACTCCTACGTGCTTTGTTCGATAATGATGTATAGGATTGTGACATATATAGATAGTCGCCTTGTTATCACACAATAATTTTAGGGGCATTGCTGTACGCAAATTCAGTTCTTCAAGCATCGTTTTTAACCATAAGGTTTCACACACACCATGAGCAACTAATCTCAATTCTGCTTCAGCACTGCTTCTTGCTACAACTGATTGCTTCTTACTTTTCCAAGTCACTAGTTTCCCCACACAAAGGAGCAATACCCTGATGTTGACCTACTATCACTTATTAAGCCAGCCCAATCAGCATCAGTGAAGATTTTAACATCTCTTACATCTGTTTTTTGAAAAAATAGGCCTTTATCTGGTGTTCCCTTTAAGTACTTCAAAATTCGATAGACTGTCAACATGTGTTCTTCCAATTGAGCATGCATGAACTGACTTACACAACTCACTGGGAAAGTTATGTCAGGTCTGGTGTGGGATAAATGAGTTTTCCAACTAGACGTTGGTATCTTCCTTATCAACAGGATTACTGCTCATACTTTCTCCTAACTTCACATTAGGATCCATTGGAGTATCAACTCGTTTGCCACCCAAGTATCCATGTCTCCTTTAGAAGATCTATCACATACTTTCGTTGGAGACAGAAATTCCAGATTTGTTCCTTGCCACTTCCATACCAAGAAAATATCTTAATTTTCCCAAATCCTTCATTTCAAATTCCACTGCAAGCCTCAATTTCAACGTTTCTATCTCTTCATGATCATCTCCTGTAAGTATAATATCATCCACATAGACAATCAAAAGGTTTTTTTTTTTTCATTTTTATGTTTATAAAACAGGGTATGATCAGTATTGGACTTGTGATAATCGAGTTTCAAAACTGCTTTAGTGAACTTGCCGAACCAAGCTCGAGGAGACTGCTTTAGTCCATACAGTGATTTCTTTAATCTACATACTTTACCATGTTTACTTTCCTCATCGAACCCTGGTGGTAATGTCATGTAAACTTCCTCTTCGAGATCTCCATTCAAAAAAGCATTTTTTACATCCAACTGATAGAGAGGCCAATCAAGATTTGTTGCTACTAATAATAGTACTCTGACAGTGTTAATCTTGGCAACCGGAGCAAAGGTTACTTGGTAATCAATCCCGTAGGATTGTCTATAACCCTTTGCTACTAACCTTGCTTTGTATCGGTCAATTTTCCCATCAGCCATGTATTTAACGGTAAAAACCCACTTGCATCCAACTGGAGTCTTCTCCTTCGGTTTTTGAACTATTTCCCAAGTGCCATTTATTTCAAGTGCTCTCATTTCTTCTAAAGTAGCTTGTTTCCAGTGTGTATCAATCCAGGCCTCCTGTATAGTAGTAGGAATCTTGGTAGCTGAGAGATTAGAAACCAAGGCTTTAACAGAAGCCGATAAGTGTCCATATGACACAAAGTTGGCCAATGAATGCTTTGTGCAAGATCATGAGCCTTTTCTCAATGCTATAGGTATGTCAAGATTCTCAAGGTTAGGTATATGAGCTGAATCAATAGAAGGATCAGTAGTTACCTCAAGCGACTCAGAATTCGAGTTGGAAGATTAGCTGTCTAGACTTTCAGGCTCCACGGATTGTGCTGGTTCTGGTTCTTTGAGTGAGGATTTTTTTCGGGAGAAGTGAAAGGGCAACGGCTGTATCAAGACGCCCCCTGCCGTGGACTGCTCAAGAGAAGGAGACAGAGGTGAAGGAGGTATGTCCCACATATATTCCCAAAGACATGGAAGAGAGGTTGTTGGGCAGGAGGAGGAAAAAAACTCCCCCTCAGGATGAACAACCGGATCTTCTTTGGGAAAAAACGATATGGATTCAAAGAACGTGATGTCACGAGAGACGAAATATTTCTTGAGAGAAGGTGAGTAGCACCGATATCCTTTTTGGGTGGAAGAGTAACCCAAAAAAATACACTTGTGTGACCGAGGTTCGAACTTACTACGATGTGGATAATGGTTATGAACGAAAGCAGTGCAACCAAACACCCGAAGGTCAAAGGGTGGAGAAGGAACGATAATTGGGGAACACAGGGTGTAAACAATCAAGAGGTGATTGGAAATTTAGAACTCGAGATGGCATGCGATTAATCAAATAGCATGCAGTGAGGAGTGCATCGCCCCAAAAAGGCTTACGAACATTGGAGGCGAATAAGAGAGTGCGTGTTACGTCTAATAGGTATCTATTTTTTTCATTCCGAAATACCGTTTTGTTGAGGTGTGTTAATACAAGAACTTTGACGAATGAGACCATTGGCTGTCAGAAAATCATGGAACAAGGAGTTAAAAAACTCTGTGCCATTATCGGTACGTAATATTTTAATCGAGGTATTAAATTGATTTTTAACCATCGAGTAAAAGTTTTGAAACAGCAGGCCAGCCTCAGATTTATCTTTTAAAAGATACACCCAACAAAGACGAGTATGATCATCCGTAAAGTAATGAACTAACGTTTATTAGTAGTAGTAGACACACGGGATGGACCCAAAATATCACTATGAATTAAATTAAAAGGTGTAGAAGGTTGATATGAAACTGGTGGGAAATACACCCTTGTATGTTTAGATAATTGACAAGTCTCACATTGAAAAATATCATTCGTTCGAAACATAGAAGGAAACAATGTTTCAAATAAGCAAAATTTGGATGACCTATCTAGAATGTAGGAGCATAATCTGCCGAGTGCGAGAAACAGAAGCAAGGGGCAGTTGGTTGTGAACGACATGACTCACGAACGAATCATCCTGAAGGTAATAGAGCCCAGAGATTGCTCTAGCACTGCCAATCCTCCTCCTCGAGTTCCGGTCCTGAAAAACACAAGAAGATGTGTGAAGTAGACACAACAATCCAAGTCCTTGGTTAATTTTTGAACAGACAGCAAATGACAAGATAAAGCAGGAACATATAACACATCATGAAGAGTTAATGATGGAGTAATGGAGATACTGCCCATGCCAACAACCGGGGCAAAGGAACCATTGGCAAATTTAACTTGTTGAGGGACAGAAACGGGCGAATAGGTAGAAACTGAGCCTGACTCAAAGCGGTCAAAGTACCTGTAGCAACCATAGAAGAGTTTTGCCCACTGGCCGAGAGCAGCTGCAGAATTTGGTCAAGTTGGGGTTTTGATAGGGTAGCAGGGGACGAGGAGGAAGGAACATCCGAAGCAACAGCAGTCTGTGGTCTACGCTTGTCCTTTGGCCAGAATTTAGTGGGAACCCAATCGCCCGGCTTTCCATGGATTTTCCAGCATGTATCAACAGTATGGTAATGCCGTTTACAAGCATTCGCACCAAGGCTTGCCATCCTTGGTACGTGGAACAGAACTATCAAGCTGATTGTGGGTGACAAGGGCCGAGGACTCAGTGCTTGGTAAATGAGAAGGAAGCATAACACGTTTCCGATTTTCCACCCACCGGATGGTAGCAAACACGTCATCAATGGTAGGCAGCGGTGTGATACCCCAAAATTTGGCCTCGAACATCATCCAAATCGCGATTCAAACCGGCTAAGAAATCATAAACACGGTCCTTAGCAATCAAGGTCCGATAAAGAATAGCATCAGCGGGATCTTTCCAATCACAGGTCATAAACATATCCAATTCATGCCAAATCCTTTTGAGAGCACTGAAGTATTGAGTGACATCTGCGTCTCCTTGTTCATGCTGCGAGACTGGTTTGCGCAATTCAAAAACTTGGGAGGAGTCTTTGAAGATCAGAATATGCCAAAGACACGGCATCCCAGATTTCTTTGGCTATAGAATGAAAGAGATAGGTACTACTAATACCATCGTCCATGGAATTGAGAAGCCAAGCCATCACCATGAATTTTGCACATCCCAAAGGGAAAACGTGGGATCAGTAGGTGCATGTGGAGGATTTGACCCATCAATGAAGCCGTATCTGCCTTTCCTTGAATTACCAACTGAACAGGCCTCGACCACTGAAAAAAATTACGGCCCATCAATTTGTGGCTAGTAATTTGTAAGGAGGAAGAGTCGAAGGTGGTGAGAGGGTTAGGATTTGGATTAGGCGGTGGGTCTGTGGAGGAAATATCCGACCCCGAACTATTGAAAGAACCGGTGAAAGCCATCTTGACCATAGGAAGAAAGATAAAGAAATACCGCACACAAGTGCGGAAAAAAATTCTGGAGATTATGAACGGCGAACAAGAGTGTCGAACAATTTAGAAGAACCGTAGTGGCTCTGATACCATGAAGGTAAACTGAAGGAAAAAGCTTCTTTTCTTTTATTGATTTATACCTTAAAGATTACAATGATAATAGTTGCGATATATAGAGGACTCCTAACCTTATAATTGAGGTAACAATCTAATCTAGAAGGAAATAAATAATCTAATAATAGAAAGATAAAAACAAATCAAATCATATCATTCTAATTAATAGAATGATTGACTCAAATCATATCAAATTTATCAACAATTATCATCAAGCCCATGTTGATCATACATTATTATTTTATAGACATAAAACGGAAAGAAGCCCCTATTTATTGTCTATGTAGATAATGTTATACTTATAGGTGATGATCAAGAAGAGATTGATTAAACTATATGGTTAGCGATAATATGGACCATATGGTTAGGCAGAAATAAAATAATTTTCAGTGGGAGCAACGAGCCAGAGGACGACCTTTTCAATCTAGTTCAATTTAGATCTTGGTTTTGGATTAGACATAGCGCAATCCTAGCTTTTCTTATGTACTTTCGGACTGGGTGAATGAACCTAGGGTTTGTTTATTAGCATCTTGATTTTTATCTTCGCGTTTTAGAAGTCTTTTTGTATACTTTCGTAGTACCTCTGGTACTCTTTTATATATTATGTCTTTTTCCGACCAAAAAAAAAAAGAAGAGATTGATAGGTTAAAAGAGAAAATTGCAGTGGAATTTGAGATGAAGGATCTGGGAAAGTTGAGGTATTTTCTTGGTATGGAAATAGCTATAAACAAATTGGAATATCTGTTTCTCAACGAAAGTATGTGATAGATATCCTAAAAGAAACAGGGATGCTTGGCTGCAAACCAGTTGACAATCCGATGGATCCTAATGTGAAATTAAATGAAATTATGAGCAATAATCCTGGAGACAAAGGAAGATATGAACGTCTAGTTGGGAAACTCATTGACCTCTCTCACACTAGACCAGATATAGCTTTTTCAGTAAGTTGTGTAAGTCAGTTTATGCATGCTCCATTAGAAGAACATATGTTGGCAGTCAATCGAATCTTAAGATACTTTAAGGGAACACCAGGCAAAGGACTGTTGTTCAGAAAAACAAGTATAAGAGATGTTGAAATCTTTATTGATGCTGATTGGGCAGGTTCAATAAGTGATAGAAGATCTACACATGAGGCTTATTGCTCTTTTATGTGGGGAAATCTAGTGACTTGGAAAGTAAGAAGCAATCAGTGGTAGCTAGAATTTGTTGCTCATGGTGTTGTAAAGCTTTGTGGTTAAAGATGTTGCTTGAAGAACTAAAATTGGATAAAAACAATGCCACTAAGACTATTATGCGACAGCAAGGCTGCCGCACAACCCAGTACATCATGATCGTACAAAGCATGTGGAAGTAAAATTGACATTTTATTAAAGGAAAATATTGATGAAGGAACAATCAGTATAGCCCTACATCCCACATCAGAACAAACTGTCGATATACTAACGAAAGGCTTGTTTCAACCTATGTTCGAGAAATTTGTTGACAAGCTTGGAATGCACAACTTGTATACTCCAGCTTGAGGAAGAGTATTGATAAGGATGCTAGGAGTTTGACTTATTTAAAATAATAGTTAAGTTTCTCTCTTTAATTATATTGTAAAGTAGTTTTATCTTCTAGATTTTAGGATTAGGAGTCTTCTATAAATATAAGACATTAAGTTGAATTTATTCAAGATTGGAATAATAAATAAAAAAAGGAGAAGACTGCATTGAGTCTCTTAGATATTTTCCCTTCTTCACGCCTTTACATGTAAGGTACTTTTGTTGCCTGTGTATGAAATGGTGTCTTAGTTGTCAGGCTAAAAAAATTAGTGATGGCAAGAGAATAATTCCCATTTTAGTTCTCTGATTGATGGAAAATAATTTTCTTTTACGAATAGAAGTATGTCTCAGCTTTACCAAGTACAAATAGAAGGGGAGGAGACATTTGTTGAAAATTATATACAGGAGGAAGGTGAATTCTGACATTTATCAATTAGTTATCCTGCAAATCAGGGAGTAAAAATGCAAGAGAGAAAAATACCAAAAAACACAGACCTGCTGAGCCAGCAGAAGACGACCTTCACAATCGACCAGCATTTGCAGAAAATAGTGGATATGTGTAGTTTCTTATCTGAACTACAAGAGATCCTGTATGCAAAAGGATGTTTCCTCCATAAAGTCTTGAAAATGGAATGTTATGGGCACGGCATACAGGGTCAAGCTTCTGCAAAACTTCAATCATCCCTGCATCACCACCTTCAATTTTTGTCAGCTTACATCTAATTCTGTAGCACAAACAGAGAAAAGAGAAGTTCTGGAAGTGCTAGCTTGAAACCAGATTGGAAGCCATCTTTACATGCCCCAGATCCCTGTGATTGTACAAGACTATGACATGCCTGGTAGTATGACCGGAATGACTGTATGTATATTTCCTCACGCAATTTCTGAATAGCTGAGGCATCTTGAAGATCTATCTCCTCCCCATATGATGAAACTTTCCTTCCAATGAAGAATCATCTCTTTCAACATCATGGCATTGTCCATTCCGAGAAATAAGTTCATCAAGAAAATCTAACCTAACAGCTAATTCACGAGCCTCGTTCTTTAGAAGCTGATAATGCTCGTCAAGCCAACCCTGTATTGGTTCATCCTCAATATCAACTATTAATTTACGTATACTGAACTTTATACACCCAGTTCTCGGCGAACTAGCCTTTTTGTGTTTGACTGCTCTTTCTTCTCTGTAAACAGACATCTTGTTTTAGCAGAAGTCACAAGCTTTAAAGCTCGAAGCATATCCTCCACAGAATCATCAATGGCTCGCAGCTGCAACCTAAACGGCATGCATACATGCACATCAATGGCTTGAATAACCCAGTCCCAGATAGCTACTGTTTCAGATTTCGCATCCAATACTCTTCCAGAAGCATTAGGAATTCGAGATATTTGCATTCTGCTGCTGCTAAAAAAATTGGCTTCATTGAGGTGGAGAAAGAGTCCCTCAAGAAGCACACCAATTTTGGCATTCTCAGAGAAGATGGACTGGACCTGGATCAAGGCTTCAACCCCATCTCCAACCTCAGCAGATACACTAAGCATCTCCACATCAACAGCAAATATGGATTCCCTTTTGTTCAGTCGTTTCTCAGACGATTCCAAAGTGGTCTCCTTCTTTGGCTTATTATCAGTGATGATGGAAATCTTCTCCCTATTATACTCATCCTGTGGCTTGTAGTTGTTGACCATTAACTTCAACTGCAATCCTAGTTCAACTAATGCAATATGCACATCAGGTTCCCACCTTATTGATATATCGGTGGCACTGAAGAGAGAGCAAACAGCAATATCTTTAAGACCTCCTGATCGCCTAACAAGCTTCGCATTCTGCATGTCAAGTAACACAACTTTGCTCCAGGATTGTTGTCTTCAGGAAATTCCTGATAGATAGACCTAGCTCTTTCAAGCTCCATCTGTGCTGATTTTTTTTCGTTGTTCATGCAAAAACTTAGGTGGTACACATCAAGTGATAGAGAATACTTCAACCTTGTACAATCATTAGATATAGTTGACATTATATGTGCAGTTCGCAGAGTCCCATCTACCAAGTTATTAATTAATACCTTACCACCTTGTGATCCATAATTAACACGTTTGGGGTCTGGAATAACTGCGTCCTCCAACCCCACATCTCCACACAAATTTACAAAGCATCTTTCTAGATTGAGTCTCAATAGCTGAATTCCTTTCCTTGATGGCTTGGAAGACCTTGTTTCTTTGCTTTGTGCTGGTTTCGTACTTGAAGCAGATAAATTCTTCAATAAGGCCTTGAAGGATAAAGCAGCTAATATCAGTGATTCAAGACGCCTGAAAGTCAAGTAGACACTCATGCCAGTGACATCAGCGCCAAGAACCATCTTATACTTCAACCCATCTTCAGAGAATCCATACCTTTCTTGCCCCAGTCCAAGCTCACCTTAGCAATGTACATTAATGAGCCTGTGTTTGTTTCCACTCCAAACAAGCTCTCTTTCAAGCATTCTTGATATTCATCAGACATGTGTAGATTTATTTCACCAAGTTCCATATGTAGAGTTGCACCAGTACTGGATATGTTGTTTGCAAAGATGTGTGATGCTTGCGAGCAGCCCTGCAGTTGCAAATAGATAATATTCACTCGGATGACATAGCAGTCAAAGCTAAAGGGGAAAATGAATCATAGCAACTACTTAAGGAATGAAAGACAAAAGGAAGGCTAACTAACTATCATTAAAATAGCATCTGTTGACACCTTAAGAATTAATTAATTAATTGATGTATTTCATTTATACCTATAGCAAATAGCTAACAAAATATTTTTAAAATAGTGACATACCACAACGTAAAAGGTATACGAGCAAAGGAAACCATCTTAAGAAATTAATAGACCCATGTAACAAGTATATATCACCATAATTTAGATAGAAAAAGGACCCAAACTTTTCACAAAAGATTTCTCATATCCGCATAGCTCCAAACACACTTCACCAATGGATTTCAGAGGCTATGTCCCTCCTTTTAAATTTAATTTCAGTACATTTATCACTTGGGGTTAGATATGTGTAGATATAAGCATATTTAGTACATGTGAGACGTCATGGAGTCCATGAAGTACAGAAATGGGGCAGAATAAGAGAGACTAGAAACAACATATATAGGAATCTTCATCATCCACCAATAAGAACATAAGTTCACAATAGGAGACCAGCAGTAAAGAAAGCACCTTAATATCTAATTTAATCCTCCAAAACTAAAAACCAATACATGAAATTTGCTGAAACACAAAAGGATAATTTACAAGAATGGAGCCCTTAACACTTGGAAGATGTGCATGTACCACTAGCATCTGAAGTATTTCAAGTCTCATTCACTTAAGGTGACTTTGGCTGTAAGGTAGGATAACATAGGATAGATAAATTAAGCAGCTTATCTGGTTGTCTTCTCGTTAATCAAAAAAAAATTCATTCTTGAAACTTATTTTGGATATATCAAGAAAAATATTAGAGTCGACAATAATACACTATTATAAATTAGACAAATTTTGCCTTATTATTTTCTTTGTTTTTCTATCTTCTTCATCTTATTCAACTCCTGGTACCAATCTAACCCCCCACAACTTGCATTAAGCCATGGAAAATAATGTAGTATGCAGGGAGCTAGGAGTCGCCTCAAAACCATACTTCCAAAATTACAGACAACCCACCACCATATATATGACCAATAAGTTTCTAAATCACAAGATTTTTTTATAAAAGAAATACATTAAGCACGGATTCCTCAATTGATTGAAATTATAGTTCAGATGAGATATCTCTTTGAAGTGATAGATAGACTGATAATTTATTCTCTCTAGATTCTTACATGGTACAGAGGAGAACCATTCAAACTGTAAAGAACAACAGTAATCTCCGGCACCGAAACAGTGCAAGTCCACATGACAGCTTTCTGTTCAGGGGACCGTGATTTTTCTTTAGCAGAATTTTCTTCCAAGAGTTGCCTTTTAGGCTTTCGCGGTGACGCATACGCATCCATGGCTCTAATCTGTTCAAAAGTAAGTTGCATTGGGTGCCTCCAAGCTTAACATCAATCTCAGATCTGATAGGAGAGTTATGCTGCAAAGGAAAGCATCCTACGCAAGTAAATGATAAGACTAAAATAACAAGAAAGACTTGAAAAACTCAAAAGAGTAATTTCTCATCCAGCAGATATTAACTGCATGAATCCACCAATCCACTTACATATATAATGCAAGAGCAGAGTGTCTGTGGTGCCTTATAGCAAGAATAAAGTCGTCATAAAATTTTAGAATGAAATCACATGCACGACCAACTGATGTTTTGCCCGGGGTCCTATCCTTGTTCCTGATGCTAGTCCAACTTACATGGAGCTTGTTTCATGACTAAACCTTAACAGTACTTCTGTAACTAACACCCCCATTAAGTAGATAAATGAGGTAGAGAAGTAGGAGCTGAAGAGTGCCTATTTTAGATTAGAGGAGAACTAGAAGCACAGACTTTTGCCTGCATGTTCAAGTTGACAGAGTAATAACTTTATGGAAGCATTATGATGTCTGTTAGTTCTATATCCACAGCCTGAAAATGACCAGTCGATATTATTGGCACTAAGACTTCCACATAGAGACCATGGAAGTGAACTTCTTAAATTGCAATGCTCGCAGAAAGAGAGAGAGAGTATTCCAAGGCACCAACTTTGTTTTGGTTTGAATGAATCATAAGTCCCAGTTACACAATGATTGATTGTAAATATATTTAAAAATATATATGTGGTCTTTAATACTGTTGGATAATACTTATCAATATCTAATAAGTTATTAATGTATTTAAACTCTAGATATGATTAGATTTTAAGAGTCCTAGATATTAGGGATTGAGTCAAGTAGGGTGTTATATATTTGGACTTTGCTTATTATGTTTTTGAGATTAACGTGAATAATAAGAAAATTATTCCCACATCAGTGTTTCGACCTTCATGGCATCAGAGACCTAAACAACCGATCCATGACAAAATACGGCAATATGGCCGCCGAATCCGGCGATTCCTCTCTGACAGATGGCACGACATCCCCGTCACCCACCATCCATGGGATTTTCGATAATACGTCCATCCCAATAACCAACCATCGGCTTATGGACAAAATTAGCTTCAATGGTCCCATCCATGATGATGTTTATATGTGGGAAGGGTCATGATGATTTCCTTTCAGGCGCAAGTCGTTGCCCCGTAAAAGACGATTCTGGGTTCAAAACATGGAAGGCCGAAAACAACATGGTCGTGTCTTGGTTAATTTCCACGACACCTGATATTGGAGAGAATTTTCTACTCTACTGTCGCTCGAAATCAAAAAGTTGCAAGAGATTCTTATTCGTGTAAGGAAAACATTGCAGAACTCTTTGAAATCGAGAGTCTTCTACACGACCTTAAGCAAGATAATCTGCATGTCACCCGGTATTTTACTTCCCTCACCCGGTATTGGCATAAAATTGATCTGTTTGAAACACATGAGTGGAAGTGTCCGATGATGAAGCACGTTACACAGGGCTATTGTGGAGAAAAAGAGAATTTTTAAATTCTTAATGGGGCTAACTGGCTAAGTCCTAGCCTTGATGATGTTCAAGGGCGTATCCTTGCAATCAAAAACACTGACACCGTTGCGTGAAACTTTCTCTGTCGTGCGACATGAGGAGAGTCGCCGAAAATTGATGTTAGCACACCTGCTTCGCCGATTGAAGGTTCTGCCCTTGCTGCCCCTCGATTTTCTCCGCTGCTGATCTCTACCCGTTATATACTATGGGCAATCTCCGCAATCCGCAAACCTTCAACAATCTGCCCACGCTCAAACCAGCATACGCAACGGCCGTCCATGGTGTGAAAAAATGTAACAAACCAATCACACATTGGAAACATGTTGGCGTATCCATGGGAAACCGCCAAACTGGAAATTAGCCCGTCACGTGCTGTCACGTGCTAACTCTGCTTGTCTCTGAGAATAACGCACAGGAAGCTCAACCTTTCAGCAAAGAACAGCTTGACATGCTTCAAACGCTCCTCACCAAGGCCATTCCGTCAGCTGAAACTTCCGTCATTGGGGCAGGCAGTGTTGCACATAAAGTACTTCATCATCCATTGCTCTAATCACACGGTAGGCTTTTTCAAATTGTTGGATTATCGATTCGGGTGCATCAGAACACATGACTGGAAATCGGACGTTATTTCACACTTACAGTCTGTGTACTACTCCGTGTTCTGTCCGAATTGCAAACGGTTCCAGTACTAAAGTCCATGGCTTAGGGACAATACACATCTCCAAGGATTTTAGTCTAAATTCTGTCGTTTTTGTTCCTGCTCTTGATATCTATCTTATCAATTAGTAGACTTAATTGGGAACTTAAATGTATCACTAAATTTGTGCATGATTCTTGTGTTTTTCAGGATTTGGCATCGGGGATGACGATTGGCAAGTGCTGAATACTGCTCCGGATTGTATCTCCTCAAAACCAACTCTCTCATTTTCCCTTCGGCAGCTCACTCCTTAGGTTCTTTTGGTAGTACTAGTGCGGTTTTTGAATAAAGAAAGTGATGTTTTATTATGGCAATATAGATTAGGGCATCCTAATTTTATGTACCTCGAAAATTGTTACTTTCTTTATTCCATAATAAAAGTTCTAAGTTTTTTCAATGTGATGTTTGTCAACTATCTAAGCAACACGAAATTGCTTCACACAGATACCTATAAACCTTCCAAACCATTTCCCTCAACCATAGTGATATTTGTGCTCTTTCAAGGGTGAAAAATATTACTGGTTCCCATTGGTTTCTGTTATTCGTGGATGATCACACTAGTCCATCTTGGGTATTTTTAATGAAGGATAAGTCTGAGACTTGTCCTCTCTTCCAACAATTTAACACCATGATTCAGGCCCAATTCTCTACCCGTATTCAAGTCTTTAAAACTGATCGTGCTCGTGATTATTTCAACTCCGCTCTTGGCTGTTACCTTCAAATCCAAGGATTGTTCACCAAAGTTCTTTTCGTTGATATACAACAACAAAATGGTGTTTCAGAACGTAAGAATCGTCACATACTTGAAGTAGCACGTTCTTTAATTTTCTCACGTAATGTCCCATAGCATTTTTGGGGCGACGCTATCCTCAACGCCACCTATCTTATTGAAGATTTTGGTAAGCATTGGAATCAAAAACTCTTTTTATTCTGATTAATCATTAGGTTACAAATCTCCCATATAAAAGATGCAAAGAGATAAAACTCAAATCCTACCAAATCTATTTAAAAGATTTAAATTCTACTTATCTTCTAAATCTATTCTAATCTTATCAACACTCCCCCTCAAGTTGGTAAGAGATATCTATCATCCTCAACTTGTTAACTTGTTTCTTCAATACTTGTTTGGTCAATCCTTTTGTTAGGACATCTGCAACTTGTAATGCACTTGGGACGAAAGGGATGCAAATTACACCATCTTCGAGTTTCTCCTTAATAAAATGCTTGTCAATGTCAATGTGCTTAGTCCGTTCACATCATAACATTTACTCTTCGGGGGTGATGGAAGTCAAACGGACCATGTGGAATGTTTTGCAAGCTCGAATTGGGGGGAAGGAAGGAAAAGTGGTGTATTTGTGGAGAGATTTTAATGAGGTTCGAAAACAATCCGAAAGAAGGGGTCGGTCTGAAACTGATAACTTGTGTGGCATGAGAGAGTTTGACCTTTTATCAGTAATTCGGGACTGTTGGATCTGCCCTTGACTGGACGAAAATATACATGGTACAGGCCTGACGGGACGTGTGTAAGCCGTTTTGGATCGATTCCTTTTATCCAATGGATGGATGCGGGAATGGCCTGACCTAACTCAAGGGGACTTAAAAGATCGGTTTCTGATCACTGTGCTATTGTCCTGAAGAGACACATTAGAGATTGGGGACCGAAACCATTTCGGAGTTTGGATGCGTGGATAAAACATGCACAACTTAAGTCCTTTGTGGAACAACAATGGAACAGCTATCAGTCTCAATGATGGGGAGCCTATATCATCAAGGAAAAATTTTAAACGATTGAAGTCGAGCCTCAAAATATGGAACAAAGAGGTGTTCGGATCTTTGGAGGGTAAATTGAGGAGTCTAAGGACTTGATTAGCAAGGGATGAACTGGCGGAGGAAAGAGAATTGTTTGTCAGAGGAGAATCAGATTAGACAGAAGAGATTAGCGAGTTGCAGAATCAGTTAGGGATGAAGATACTCTACTGTATCAGAAGGCAGAATCAAATGGTTACGAGAAGGTGATGTTAATTCAACTTTTTTCCATAAGGTGGTCAATCGGAGACGGAAGAGGAATGAGATTGTGGGATTGTACATAAATGATCAGTGGAAGGACGATATACAAGAATTAAGGAAGGAGTCTACGATCATTTCTCTAAGCAGTTTGCTTCGAGGGAATGGAGGAGACCACTTATGGCGGGGGTGCAGTTCGATCATATCACACCGATAAAAACAGTACTCTCACTCACGGAAAATTTCACAGAAGTAGAAATTCGGGATGCAATCTGGATTGTGTAGCACAAAGAGTCCGGGGCCTAACGGATTCAACTTCAATTCATTAAACTTTTTTGGGAAACCCTTAAAGGATGACTTTATGAGTTCTTTCAACAATTCCACACACATGGAAAGATGATTAAGGGGGGGAATCCATCCTTTATTGTGCTGATACCAAAAAGAGAATCCCAATAAAATTGAGGAATTTCGACCGATAGCACTTATTGGATGTGTGTACAAAGTTCTAGCCAGGTTCTGGCGACCCGATTGAGTAAAGTTTTGGACAGGATCATTTCGCACACAATCTGCATTTATAGGTCAAGGCACATTCTTGATTGGATTTTGATTGCTAATGAGTTGGTTGATGAATGAAGAGGAAACAAAAACAGGAATGATCCTAAAGGTGGATTTTGAGAAGGCCTATGATTTGGTGGACTGGCCTTTTTTGCAAATGTGAATGTCCGGGATGAATTTTGACATCAATGGATACATTGGATAATGGAATGCATTTCAAGTGCAACAGCTTCTGTTTTTGATTAATGGGAGCCCTACGGAGGAATTTAAGTTACAGAGAGGATTAAGGCAAGGAGACCCATTATCTCCTTTTTTGTTTGTGATTGGGTGGAGGCACTTAGTAGAATGGTACAAAAGGCAGTACAGGTTAACTTACTGACACTGCTATCTGTGGGAAGGGAAAGAATTCAGATATCGCATCTTCAGTTTGCGGATGATACATGTTCGTTGGTGAAGCGTCAGAGACTAATGCTTTAACATTCAAAGGCATTTTAAGCAATTTTGAGTTGCTTTCTGGGTTGCGAATCAACTTCCATAAAAGTCACTTAATGGGGATAAATGCGGCGGAGGATTTGATTGTCAACTTAGCGGAATTGTTGCATTGTAAGGTGGGCAAATTACCATGTACATACCTGGGGTTTGCCGATTGGGGTGAATCCAAAGCGAAAAGAGACTTGGAATCCGATTATTGATAAATACAGGAAAAGACTGGCTGCATGGGAAGATAAAACTCTATCTTTGGGAGGACGAGTGATTTTGATCAATGTTGTATTAACCTCCTTACCGATCTACTATTTCTCCTTTTTACACCGAGCTCCAAAGAACGTCCTAGCCAAATTACAGTCTATACAAACCGCTTTCTTAATGGGGGGTGGGGAGAGTTGCCGGAAAATAGCCTGGGTCAAATGGTCTGAGATTTGCAAAGCAAAACAAAATGGGGGTTGGGGGTTCGAAATTTGGATCTTTTCAATAAGGCTCTTTTGGGGAATTGGGGTAGGGGATTTTACAAAATGACAGTTCTTTGTGTGGAGGGTTCTTAGGTCTAGATATGATTTTAATAAATGGAGTTTGATTGATGAGGGGAGAGGGCGGGAGGGTAGTGGTTCAGCGTCGTCATGGTGGAGAGACATTTTGAATAGAACGTTTCTTGATCGATCGGGGTGGTTTACTAGAGGATTAAGAGAAAAGTTGGGAATGGGAGGGGGACTCGATTTTGGGGCGATGTTTGGGTGGGGGATAGGAGTTTGAAAGATCTTTTCCTAGATTAGCGTTGCTAGCTAGGGATAGAGATATTCTATATAGCACAGATGGGGGGATGGGTGGGTGGGTTATGGGAGTGGCGTTGGGATTGGAGAAGGGAGTTATTGGATAGGGAAGTTGTTTTACATAATGAGTTAATTTCTTTGTTGGACAGGACGCTTTTGACACAGGCACAAGAGGATCTATGGACGTGGACTTTGGAGGAATCCAAACTATATTCTGTCAGACTGCATATGCAACACTGTTGGAGGACCACA